>JAIPRL010003001.1:0-51838 GCA_025469235.1 Pemphigus obesinymphae | reverse complement strand
GATGTGATAAGAAAATAATGGCGTGATGAGCTTTAGTGAGGGAATTACCCATTACTCATTACTTCATTAGTAACATAGTTTTAAACTTTAAGTTTTAAAAAATGTAAGTCGACTAAAAAATTTTTCAGTTGTGAAGGCCTCTACATTATATGGGCCCTGGGGCCCCCACAACCCTAAATCCGGCCCTGGTGACGAACCGTGCAGTAGAATTAATGTGGATTTTACACTATATATCATTACACGAACTGTATAATCGCGTATAGTTTTAGGAAGTTTTAATTTGAATAATCAGAATATTACCGAAACTGACAATGCCCGCGGATCGGTCTTAAACCCGTCACATACTCTATTATAGCCATCGCTTTAAAATATCGGCGTCAACGTGCAACGTCACATTTTGCACTCGCACGTCAGTGTTAAACACTATATTATGAAACACTATCCAAATATATAATATTGTATTTTATATCCGTTTTATACGTCCGACAAAAGCTGCTGTCACGCACACCATATATATATATTTTTTTTTTATATCGAGTGACATTGGTGACTTAATACGACACCGATCGTATATGAATAAACGTATTAATCGTCCCTGTCTGCAAGTTTATAATATTGTATATACGTTTTCATCGAACGAATTATTATATGAATATTGTATATAACGTACATATTATAATACACACACACACACACACACACACAGAGTGTTTCACGAAGGTCTGACAAACGCAATAAATTCGATTTTCTACAGTTTTTTTTTTTGAAATTCACTAAAAATTTCAATATTGTTTTCGTCAATAATGATAAACAGCCGTTATTGATAGGTACTAAACAATATAAATTTATATTTTCCACGAAAAATTTCATTCTTAGTATATAATGATATTTCTTACCGATTGAATAATATTATCAATTTTTAGGTAATATAGATTTTATATATATGTATAGCTGTAATGTGGATTAACGAGAAATAAATTTCGATTTTCACAAATCTTAATAATCGTTTAAAATTGAACGGTGTAACCTAATTAATAGTTTTAAACATCAATAATTTTTATAAAATATCTAGTTATAAAACGATTTTTTAATAGAAAATCTAATTTTTTATTTTTAGTTGTAAAAAATCTAAAATATAAGAATCGTAGCGCAGGGTTCTAGTAATTATTGAAAAATAAAACTTAAAAATGTACAACAGAACAAAAGTTATTACATTTGTCAGATTTTCGTGAGACACCCTGTATATCCAATATTATCCATTATCGTATTTGTGGCATAGACGTCCTTAGTAATTTTTTTCGGATAACTCTCGAGTGTTCATTCAGATCATTTTATTATGTGGTTCTATTACTGAACATATTATTATGATTGCGAATAATGTATAATAGCAGCATTCGTGCACTCAAGTTCCCCAAGTGGCCGCTGTCAAGAACAAAGGCTTGTTATAATATACTAATCATAATATATCATAGGCAGCTGATTCTATTCTTCACGGTTGGGTATGTCTGCGTGCAAGACGTTAGAGCAACACCTTATCATTTTGTTGTTATCACCCATAAATATTAACTGGCAGTTCTTCACGTTCAACTGAAAACCTGTACTTAAATTTGTTTTCTGCCAATATGATATACAAACATATTTTATACATACTCCATGCAATAAGTGTTTTAGTTTATAGTCTATTAAAGATTTATAATTAATATTTTACCTAAATGACGATGGACGATAATAATTATTTTAGGAGTTTATAATTAGGAGTAATAAATCATTTTTATAGATTTTCAAAACAGTTATTATAACTTGGTTTTGTTGTAACAAAGTCAATAAAACATGATGGATGTACATATTTTCGTCATTTGTTAACATCTTTCGAATTATAAACCAATAATTTAAAACTTTATTTATATATCATATTGACAGACAACAAATTTAAATACAAATTTTCACTTGAGTAGGTATGGGCGATAACCGCAAAATATAAGGTGTTGCTCTAATATCCTACGCATGAAGACTAGAGATAAGGAGATCAAACTCTATCACAAAAAAAGTCCTGTAAAGCATCGCACAATTATTTCTCCACCAGTTCACATGGTGGTCGACTTCGAGGCACTCTCAGCCCGTAATTAACCCATATTAGATAGGAAGGTACTTTTTACTTTTTCACCTTTATCAAATTATAATTAAAAAACTAAAAATTGTATTTAAATATTATAATTAGACCATCGTATTTAGTGCAAATTAATCTATAATAATAAATTAAAAAACGAGAATAATGTTCAGTGTTTACGAAATAGATGTATAGGTGTATAAATAGTAAAAAAAGGGTAAGCTATTACGTATTTGAACACAACACTGAAATGAAAATATTCTAGGTCACTACCACTGATTTTTGATTTTACTATTTAATATATTACACAATTTATTACTTAGAACTAATGTAAATATATTCCCCATTGTATGAATTAAAAAAATAATCTATAGTCATAATACCTATAAAAAATATATACATTTTATGTTTAGATGTCGCAAGAAATTAAATGAGATATACAATTTTATTATATATATAAATGTATATTTTGGTTTTTTTTTTCTTTTAAGAATATTTTTCATTCTTTAGACTTTTTTGTTGTATATTTCAAAAAATAAGAATTTGATGAATATTTTATCTAACCAACATAACCATTTCTACTAATTTTTAACTTTTTACGAGAATTTTCATCTTATTTAAAAAAATGAATGAAATAAAAATACGTCAAAGATCAAAAAAATTCAAGATCGTAAGAAATGGAGGAAAACGGGATGGTGACATAACCTATGTGATAATACAATGAAAAAAGAAAACATCAAGAAAAATAATTTTTATCCTATTCATAGAACATAATAACATAATGTACATAATATTATAATTTTGATAACTCTAAAATATAGATATATTATTATAGAATAATGTTGAACATAAGTTTTTTGTCCTCATAAATAATTAAAATGCTTAATTTTTTAACTTATTTATATGTAAAATTATAATTTTTTACGTAAATAGAGAACATTAATCTGGTTTTGTAATTTATTCTTAAAGATCAAGTCACGCTAAAAGCGATGATGTATAATATATTATTATATATAAGTATATAGTATATTGATAGCGGCGCCTTAGTTTACATATGACTTTTGGGTTTTCAGTTATAATTTTAGAAAGATAAAATAATCGAGTATGTTAATCTTGCGTAAATAGTGCCTCGAAGTCAACCGCTATGCAGATGGGCAGAGAATTAAGCGTGCGATGTTTGGTAGAACAAATTTTTGTGCAGGCGGCCAGCATAGTTTGATGTCCTTATCCATATAGTCCTCGCGATCTTACGTTTAGACATGCCCTTCACGGTTTTATCTTATCAGTAAATTATTTACCCTTATCTCGCTTACATTACACTATTTTCCACGGAGGAAATAATAACACATTTCGATTTTCAAGACTTTGGTTTTTCTCTATGGCGTTCTGTCCATAAACTTATAAACAAATAGACCAGGAATCGAGCTAAATTCTTGAAACAAACATTAACAAGTTGCGGTATTACCAAGAACGTTATAAATGTAGTACCTATATACTCCCTGAAATAATCAGTGATAAGATATCTTCGTAATATATATCGTATCAATTAATTTCATAAATAGGATTTTAAACGCTATATTGGTTTCGTGAATTTTATTAGTTTATTGTTACACACACACATATATATATATATATAGTATATGAAAGTAAATATTCATTTTTATATTTATCATTATTGATTACCTAACCACCTTATTTACGGCACACAACCCGGCCTCACGAAAATGTTTAAAATTTCTTGGAAAAACCATCAGAAATATTTTCTCTACCATGAAATTACCGCGGGTCAGCTGCAGCTCTCTCGCGCATATTATACGTTAGCTTTTACACGGGTTCCATTCTTGGTCCATTTGTTTGCGAGTCTATGGTTCTGTCCATTATTATCATACCCGCCGATACGTGCGGTCCACACGAGACTATACCGAGGTACATTGCCGACATATTCCGGACCACCGTTGAGTGATCACGTTCCAACTTCACTCGTACACGAATGATACGAGCATATCACAATAATATTATCGCGTATTACGGTGGACGGGGGGGGGGAGGGGGGGAGAGACCAGTCGACGGTATCTATATATTGTACGTACGTACGTACGTACGTACTGGCGCACATTCCGTCATATATATAATATGCATGTATGTTATTACACGTGTGTACGTACTTCGGGTCTGGAATGACTACAATAATAATAATTACCGGCGGTCGTTTTCCAAAGACAGGAACGCGAAGGATTCGTAATGGGGATGTTTTATAATATATACTAATATACGATACGGTTTAAACGCAATATTACGGCAATCGGAGAGAGACGGAGAGAATTGACTAAACACACGTATGATATTTATCGGAGTCTGCTATATAGCTGTATATATATAATATAATAACGTAATCGTACGGAATACGGTGCTCACTAATTCGGCGTTAAACACGGTCGTCCAGGCCTATTATGGGCGTCTATATTATACACGTGGTACGTATACATAATATGTATAGATACACACACATATATATATAATCGTGTAATGCGTGTGCGCCTGCCGAAACGACCCTTCGACCGGGAACCAGTTGTGTGGTTACAGACGTCTGGTATGTACGGTATGCCTGTGAGTCCGGGACACCTTAACATATACGTATATATATATATACAGGGTGATTATTTTTTTTGTCTTGAGCCACCCGGTTATTATATTTCGGGAAGTAAAAATACGATATCTGTGTGTCGTTTTGTTCACAATTTATTCGCATACATCGAATTTTTTTAATTTTTCATCTCCCTCCCCCTTATTCGTTAAAACCGTATCGACTCCCGGTTTTCAAACGGAAACCTATGATTTAAATTACAATAAACTGCAAATGAATGTATTTTTACGAGAATTTTACACGTTTTAATTTTTTATATCCGCGACGAATATTCAAATTTAAGACGTGACGTGATGTGGAGAACTTGTACCGTCATAGCACGTAATATAGATGTGTTGACACTACGTGTGCGTTCGTCTTGGACGCTTAGGCGCTCACGATTATGAACTGAGCGCTTAGAACGTGTTGTCGAAAATAATACCTATTGATAACAATATATAATTGTGATAATAGTAAATATTTAATGTAGGTTGTACCTACTTCATATACGTCATTTTTCAATCATTCCGATTGGATGGTTGCTATATAATATGTAATAATATGAATTATTGAAAAATTAGCTTTTTAGATTCTAAACGAATCAATGTTTTATCTTATTTTTCATGTTGATGCCTGCACAAAATTTCTAGCTGAAGGAGTGCCTCAAATATTTCATGTGTATGAGATGTTCGATTTTATCAATAGTTTTTTGAGAGTAAGAATAAAAATTGGCCACAAAAATTTTCAATGGATTTTCGTTTACGATGTTAAATGAAAAATGTTATGCTTAAAAATGTAATAATTAATTTGTTTTTGTTTCCGATTACCGCAATAAACCGATAAATGCATCAACTCATTCCTCACATTTCCGATGTCGTTTAAGCATTGGTCGACGCTCAGATTCGGTGACGTTATGTTTATAGTCTGACGCATAAACATGTGCCGAGCATGTAACGGTAGCGCTCGTAAAGTTTAAAGCGTCCAAGACGAACGCACCCGATGATGGTATACTTCTCCTGCCACATCTTTAATTTGGATAACTCGGGTAATATTCATCGGATTTCAAAATATTAAAACGTGAAAATTCTTATACGAATATATTCTTTAAGAATTCATTTGAAATCATAGGTTACCGTGTAAAAATCGAAAGTTGATATACAGTTATACAAATGAGGGAGGGGGATAAAAAATTTAAAAATATGAAAAAAAATACTGAATGATCATTGGTATATCTAAAAGTTTTTAAACTGGTCTGAAAATTCAGAGGGGGGCCCCCATCCATAGGTTTAATTTGGAACACTGTATACTAAGAACTAGGGTCGGATTTATAGTTTGGGCGCCCCCCAAAAATACAAGTATCCAAAATTTTCAAAACAAAAAAATAAACAAAATAAAGGAAAAAAAAGTGTTTTGAAATGGTGAAGGCTCCAATTTCAAAAAAAGAAGCAAAAATAAATGATATTAAACATTTTCCTGCACTGCAAATTTATATATAATTAAATATATTGTAGATGTATGATTTCAGTGCAATTTAATATTTTTTGACGAAAATATTAAATTAAATTAATATATATATATATAAGTAGGTACTGTTTTAGAGGGGGCCTCGGAGCAAAAATTAGCTAAGAGCCCCGTCGGCAATGGTGTAACTTTAGATAACTTTCTGGAAAAAATTTCACAAGAACTAGGTATATTTATATACTTGCCGAGATATAACCTGGTGAAAAAAAACCACCCTGTATATATGCGTGGTGTAGACCGTCATCTTTGGACCCGTTCTTTGTCTCCACAGACTGTTTACAAAAATACATCGTCTTTATTTTTCGGGGTTCTATTTTTGAGGTCTGTTGGCACGTCGCAGACACAGTCGTCGGTGTGTGTGTGTGTGTATATATATATATAATACACACACACACACACACACACACACACATTATAATTGAGCACAAGATAATAATATTTCTATTGGGGTACGTTTGTGCGTGGGTGGGTATACCTGCTGGATGCTGTTATTGTAAGTGGCGTATAGGTTGCGTCGACGGTCGAGCTCATCCCCCTCGTTAAAAGGTCCGACGAAAATATTCCATTATATCGTCGTAAATGTAATATGTTATATGAGCAGTAAAATATGTATAATGTACAGGTACAGAAATAGAATTCCAGCAGTGAGATGAAGTATATATTATGTATTCCAATAAAGTGAACAGATCGAGGACGATTACGGGAATTGAACGACCAAATACTGTAATATACTATATTATTGTGTTTATATACTCTATGCGGTTTATAATATACGTATTATTATTATTATTTTTTCGTTCCGAGTGAACCACTAAAAGCGAACGAACGAAGCAAAATGCCGAATTACACGTATTTGAACACGTACCTTTCGACGAGTTGGTTTCAAAAAATACCGTCGAATATTCGTTCCCGATATGTCGACCAGTGATCCACGGAAACTCGACATCTTCAATAGAGGCACTATCAGCAGTCCGTCGATTTTCCGACGAATCCGTATATTTTATTTGCACAAAATAAATGCAGACAACGTGCCAAAAGTAGACGTCTAAGTGCGAAAAATAACATCCAATCAAATCCGTTTTCAAAATCATCCAAGACTCGGCCCTGCAACAATATTTTCCATCGATCAGATGAATTTCCGGCGTGATGGCCTCTTTAAAATCGTTTTATGTCCGAGACTCGTGGGAGGCTGTACAACAGCGTACACCGTTGCTTTCAATCATACCCAAAGAAATAAATCGTTGGTAGAAAGGTCGGATGAACGATAGGAGACGAGCTGCCATTTTCAGCATCACAGGCGGCCATTTTATGGATGTTAGTTTTCGCAATTAATCACATTTTTCAGTATGTTTTGTGCTTTTATTTACTGTGAATAAATTTGAATTTTTCCAAAGATTGATCGAGTATTGTTTACCTTAAGGACGTCAAGTTTCCGTGGGTCGTCCTGAACTATAATTGTTTATGTATGCGATTATGCATATATTATATTTCATCTATTTTACAATTAGTATAAACAAGATTTAATCTATTTGTTTTTCAATTAAAATGTTAATTTGAATATTAATCATTTTATGAGTTTTAGTTACCAAAATATGTTTTCTCAAGACACACTGAAATTATATTAAATGTATTATTATTGATTTTATGAAAACACAATTTATTCTCACGTGTTTTGAGTTGACACTGTGTGCGTATGTTCGTGTAGGAATTTACCCAGCCTTCGTTCTTTTTTTTTTTTGCTGATTATTAAAATGTTTAACAACATTTTAGTATTTCTACGTGTTGATCCCAACGTGAAATATTGAACTGTTTTAACAACAGTTATTGAACTTTCATTTTTTGATTGAATAATATACCTGTCAAAATATTTACTTATTGAAGTCATTTTTTTCAAAATAATAAACGAAAAAACAATGGAATACGAATAGATAATAATATAGTCGTAATTTCTGAAAATAGTTGAAACGGGTATAGGAAAATCTAATCGTAAATCAAACTTCAAAAGATTATTGAACACATTTCCAAGATAGGTTTTTATAAAGAATAACATCAAAAGTTATTATATTACGATTCATTTATTCTACATGTATTTAAATTCTTCTACCATAAAATAACAATATATTGTAAATGACGTGCTTTATAAAAAAAATAACCAAATTCAAAAGCGGACGTGTTTTAAATTTTCATATTTGCGATATTTCAAAAATACCATTTTCAAAGTACCTATTTTTTCAGTTTTGCAACCTCTAATAACTCTGCTAACTGTATTAAAATAAATATACCACATTAATATTAACTAGGTATATAATTAGTATAAGTAAATATGATGTTAATCACTGATGCCATTATAAAAAAAGGAACATTATTTTGTGATTATGGTGCAATTACTATCAGTAATTAATGGTGTTATCAAAAATTGATTGAATTTAAAATTTCGATTAATATATCATATACGTTAATTCATCTGATTGTCACGTACGGCAACACAAAACAATAAAACGTACTCTAATATCTGAAATACGTAGGTAACACAGGATAATAAAAATTAAATAAAAATCTTGCCGTTATTATCCTCAAAATACACAACTTTTATACCTATTATATAACCTAGTTTAAGACCTACGTCTTATTATAGAATCTCGTCTTACGAACGTTAAAATAGCATTTGAAGAACCTTCCAGATCTAAGGATCCATGCTCTAAGGAGCAGACTCTCGCGATTAGCTCAGGTTAGTTTAACAAGAATACTCCTATAAGGTCAATAATGACAACAGGTATCAAAAGTAGATATTAAAATCGAACTTAATCTTGTAAATCCAATGTGAACATCAGAACAATACTCGAGGACGGCACACACCCGATTTTTAAGGGGTTTTGTATAGGTAATTTTTGTTACGTTTTATGAAAAATTAAAATCAAATAAAATAAAAATATTTAAATCTATTTTGAAAGTAATACAAAAATAATAGACCCGTATCGGTACCATCTTCAATTATGGCGTAATCACGATATATATTTGTAAAAAAAAAAAAACACGTTTACGAATTTTCCATTTTTATCGACTCGAGAATATCGTAGAAAGGCTAAATAAAAAATAATTTATAGAGAACAAAGATATCTAATGACCGACGAAGCCGATTTTTTATATGTGCATTTTTACGCGTTTTGTACGGTAAAAATTGACTCGACCAGTCGGTATAGATAATGTTGTTATAGCTATAATATTTTGTTTTGTTTTTTTTGGTTTCGTATTATTCTGACATGTTTGCGAGTCGATTAAAAGTTGTCGGTGTGGCGTTCTCCACGAGAAGCGAAACACGGTGTTCGATGTGGAAAAAGTAGGTACTATTATTATCGACGACACCTATGACGATCGAAAACGAAACTCGCGTAAAACCGACGAGAGTGTACGGATATTATTTTATTGCGCCGGATCGCGAGAAAGAGTTATTTGACCGGCAAAATATAATGCGAAATCGGTGTTAAAAATATATTTGCGCGCTAAACAGTGAATTGTGTTCCAAACAATGACTACCGGCATCGATATTATTTTGGTTTTCGAAACAATGGGAAATAGTATAATAATATGTATACTTATTCTCCAAAATAACCACAAGATCCGACGGTTTCTATATTAACTACTGTAGGCGATGTTTTTATGTATTTCCGTCGGTTTTTCATCGCACATCATTTATGCACGAGTACTTGGCGATTTAACGAACGAAAACGACAATACACACTAAATATTACATGTCGATATCACTGTTTGGAAAAACGCGTTCAATTTTTTTTTTTTTTTTTTTTTTTTGAAAGACCTACGAACGCAAACGATTTTACTCCGTTCATTTAACGTTCGATATTGTACAAAATTTATATTGTTTTAAAGTCTTATCGTCCATCGGAGACACGATTATCAATAACAAATATATATATTTTAATCTACGATAATAATAATAAATTATAAACCCTTTCAGTGCTGGACTTATACTTATGCTGGACATTTATTTCCAATGGTGCACTCCTGTGCGCTAGGCATTATTTTTATTTTTATTATTTTATTTCAATATGTTATTTTTGTTTTATACTGAACAAAATAATTAAAAACATTAAAAAAAAATTTTCTGATCAAAATTTCAGAAGTTATTGCACTTTTAAAATTTGGTTTATAGTGGTATTTTGAAATTAAAACGTTAAAGCACACGTTATAAAAAAAAAAAAAAATGGGTGTTCCGCAAACCATACCTAAATAGGTAAGTACTAAGTTTCAATCATTTAATATAAAAAAAAATGAACGAGAAAATGAACGCGTTCGATTTTTTAGTGAACGTTCCAAACACTGATTGGTATACATTTAATATTTAAATGAAACCAAGAGGATTATAATAATATTACGCTATACGTCAACTTTTTAAGGGGTTCTGTATAGGCAATACAAATCATCCGTCGGTCGACGGGCAAAGAGCGTAAGCGACACTTTCTGCGCTACTCGGAGCCAAAAAACAAAACATTCTCATTCTTTTTTCGATTTAATAGGTTCATAGAAGATTTTCAAATGTATGACAAAGTTATATATTCTTTTTTTTTGGATTATATCCATTTAATTTATAAATTAATCATATCGATTTGAAATACAATAGTTATATTATTTACGCACGAAGAGTCGGTATTACAATATATAGTAGTTTAAACGTGGTTCAAATCGAAAAGTGCGTCTTACAATTCACTGAATCCAGTTTAAATCACGGTTTACGCGATCCGCTGAGTTCAAAGATGATCTTCAATTTGATTGGTTGTTCATTTTAATGTTGATAACAGAGATAACAATGTTTTTGATGATTTGGGAATTTCAGTTTCGTATGAATTTACACAGCGACATTATGTGTCTCATAGATTTCCATAATTATAATACTTGTATCTATTTGTTGGTGACGTAATATATTTTTTTTTAATGTGATCTAGAATGAAATATACACTATTTTTAGATAGACGAAAGCGACTAAAGAATTGTTCATTTATCCACTTTATAAAATGGTTAGGTCGCTCAAGAAACTATTCATTATCCGTCAAGTTTTCATCATCAAACATCATTTTTATTGTACGAATAAATTAAATAAAGTCGTTTTAAAATTTAATTTAATATAAGAACAATAAAAACGAAACCGACATTGATCATGTTACAATCATGCAATTATTATCAATGTATTCACTGTAATCACTCAGCTATTCTATTATCACAGATAATTTTATTAAATCACAGTTTAAACTACGGTTAGGTAACTCTGTGATTGTAATACCGACAGTAAGTTAAACTAGGTTCAGTTGATGAACCAAGTTCAACTGAACTCGAGTTAAACCAAGAATTGTAAAACCGACCCTAAAAGTAGGTACTAGCACGAAAAACTGTCCAGGACGTCATAAATAATGAAATTACTAGCGAGAGATACGTTTAAAATTAATTATTCCGGAGATAAATCGCTTTCCATAATATACACCCGTCAACGTTAGGTCACCCTTTATTTTACATATTCGTTTATATATATATGTATATACAGAGTGATTTATTATTATTATTTATCTCGGGAAGTATAAATAATTTTTGTGAAAATGTTTTAAGAAAGTTATTTGTATACTCTATTCAATATTTTTTCATATATTTTAATTTTAACCTCCTTTTCATTTCTATTTGTTAGAACTATATTTTCGGCTTTCTATTTTAATATAGCAACATATATCATTTTAACTATAAATCGTAAAGAATACATTTTTATAAGAATTTTCACGTTTTGAGTTTTTAAATCTGATGAATATTACCCTAGTAATAAGCATTCAAATGACGTATAACGCGACGGAGTGGAAAATACTGTAGTACGTTATTATCAACATCTATTACGTTGTGATTTTACTGCACTCCTCCACTTTGCCACATCATAAATTTTAATGTCTTTTATTCGAAAAATATTCACCGGGTTTAAAAAATCAAAACGTGAAAATTCTTATAAAATATGTTCTTTTAGAATTTATAATTTAAATCATAGGTTGTCATTTGAAAATCGAAACCTGATAGAGTTTTAACAAATAAGGAGGGAGGATAAAAAATTGAAAAACTTAGAGTGTAATATATAAATAGGTAAATAACTTTCTGAAAAAAGTCACGAAAATTATTTATTCTTCTCGAGTTATATTATGGCCCATGATAAAAAAGAATCACTCTGTATATATTATAATATAGTATACTTAGGTACGTTAGAAATTTTTTTCTATCTTAAAGTTTTGAAATTATAATACACAGACTATTATAAAATATTGTTCAGACCCGAATAAAAATTCTTTTATATGACACTGACCTTGATACTAAAACATCTGTCTCTGAATTTTGCGGTGTATTTTCGTCGAAAACCAACCCACGTGTTTTTTTTTTTTTTTTTTTACTTATAAAATATTACAAAATGTCTTGACATACAGAGCTGGTACCAGCTACTATTACTTTAAATAATAATTAGACAGTCGCGACATCCTCTCCCGTCACATTGCGTGCAGTCTTGCACAAATGTGCACCACATGCAAACACAGGTTAGTGCGTGTCTCATTAGTAAAATCGAATTTTTGTTTTCAACGTTTAATGTCCTTTTTGTGATTTTTTGAATAAAATGTTTAAAAAACATGCACACAGCTATAATAAAATTGTAATTTTTAACGATTCGGGAAGATTGATGATTTTTTATTTTTAGGAATGATTCAAGTATAACGTCATTATCGTTCACCCAGTGGAATCAAAAACAATACAGAATATGCTCCGACGAAATATGACGAACATTAGTTTATAGTTTACCCACGGAAACGGGCGGTTTATAAAACGAAACATGATGCAATATCTGACAAGATTCCACAAATAGAGGGAAATAATGGGTGTTTTTAGTAATTAATGCCTTGTCAGGCAGTTTTTATATAATATACTGCAGTGTACATAAATTAGTGTACAATGATAAAAATATACAAATATTATAGCGATAAAAATATTGATAAGGCCTTAGAATTAAATTATAGATGGAAGTTAGAATTATTTATGTAACGTGATATTATGTGGAGATGATCATTGTGTCCATACGTAGTGTAATGAATGGGAACGTGAAATAATTAGTGGTTTCTGGTAGAATAAGATGGAATACGGAATAAAATCATAGAAAGAAGGTCACGTACATCTAATGAGCCTTTTAGAAGAAAAAGGGGATGAAAGTGAGATGTGCGTCAAGACAATTAAATTAATTAAAAGAAATTAAAGGTATTTTTAGGATGTTGAGAATGGGGGAATAGTCGTAAAGAGGATGGTCTATCTTAAGTATATACTCGTATGTGACGTAAGACAAGAATCTACGTTAGACTCGCTTAACTCTTAATTGATCCTTGGCCAAGTAGGAATGCCAAATTACCGTGCCATATGTCCAGAATAGAGCACTCCAAGGAAAAGTAAAGAGTGCAAATGTAATTTGAAGAGTTAAAAGCCGCTTAATAAAATCCAAAACTTTTAGAGCTCTATACACCGTTATATTTATATGTTGTTCAAAATTCAATGAAGGGGTAAGTGAATTCACGAGGTAATACATAGTGAACTTGCTGAAATAAAATATTATTCAGGAAACAATATGAAGGGGTATGACTCCTAGAAAAGAACATAACATTACATTCGTCGAGGTTAAAATTAATCCGAGACGCTTAACCCAGTCACAAAATATGTCATGTTCAACCTGAAGAAAAAGATAATACACTGGAAAGTTAATTTTTATATAGATTTTAACATCATCAGTAAAGAGGAGAATTTTAGCTTTTGTTACCCACCTACCATTTTAATTAATGAAGAGGATGAATAGTATAAGGCTTGTGTGTCTCCCTTGAGGAACGTCGAAAGAATCAGGATATGGTATGGCTCAAAAATAGTATCATGAGTCCTTACAACTTGCATTCTAGACACAGTTCTAGAATTTACCGAAGAAAGAAGAAGACATATAAAAAGTATAAACTACAATTAAGATTTGGTTAAAACTTCGATCATTATCCAGTGTTATTATTTGTCGATTTATAATAATATAATCAAAGGGGATCTCGTATTCTCACCAGACACATATTTTCGATCTCGTTATTTTCGATATTTTCCTTTATTTTATACGTCCGTGAACTAAGTGACCTTAACAGATTTTTTTTAAATCTTTGATGGAATATTTTAAAAATATATTGTACGTTTATAAGTGACTTGTAAGGGATTTTCTAAAAACGATTTTCACTTTACGTTAACTGCCCAACTTTTTTCGAATACTTCAAAAAGTACTATATAGTGTGTAATTGGTTTTATTATACATTTTTAAAAGGGTCTCACAAGTTGTCGGAACTCAGTTTATTTTATAATATATATATTTTTGAATCTGCCATTGAACCGCTATCAAAAAGATGTGAAGGCAAATACGAAATCGTTTG
The DNA here is from genome assembly GCA_025469235.1 of Pemphigus obesinymphae. NCBI lineage: Eukaryota > Metazoa > Arthropoda > Insecta > Hemiptera > Aphididae > Pemphigus > Pemphigus obesinymphae. Next base: position 37,122 of record JAIPRL010003001.1, on the reverse strand, counting down.
CAGTATATTTTTAAATTTAATTTCTAATTATTTAGGCTTCTAGAAAAGTAAGACTTTACTAAAATTTTTATTAAACAAACATATATATATATATATAATAGTATATTCAAATAAATAGTTTTTCAAGATTAAAAAATATAAAAAAAAAATTGCATTTTGATATAAACTTAGCGTGCATTTCCAAAAATTCTTATAAAATAATTTCAAACAACTAGTGAAATTTAGTTATGACCGTTTCAACAATTTTTAAAAAACTAAATACTCATTGTGGGGTACATTTTGAAGTATTAGATATAGTTGGCCGTTGACGTGAAGTTCGCGACGCACTTTCAAAAATGCATAATACATATTAAATTTGTTCGAGCCCTTTCCAACAATTTTTAAGGCATGAACTAAAATACACATTACGCAATGTGGGGTACTTTTGTGTTAAATTAACAGTTAGTACGAAATTATTGATATTTTTAGGAAGTTGCTTATATCTTATTTATAATTATCCAATACATTTTTTTATACAATTTTTTTTTTTGGAAAGATATAACAAAATTTGTTAAATATTGGGTATTAAGTTAACGGTAATTTTATTTACACATTATAGGAAAGGTACTGGGAAAGTAAAAAAATAATCTTATTAAAATAGGTATGAACTATATAGATGCAATTTGCTGTCAAATAATTCGTTACCAAAATACTTCTTCTACACTTCTTCCCTCCTAAAATTGTTATACACACAGTACGCACACGTAAATTATAGTATTAACGGTATTTATGTTTGTAACAATATAAAGTATAATATATAGGTATTATCATCAAACCTCAAATAATTACGTTTTTGTTTCAAAAACATTATAAATTAAACGCAATAAAACAGATAGTAAATCAACTAGACGCGTCTATCAATCAATTACGCGAGTGTGTTCGGTTTTGCTCAACGATATTTCACACCGCGCGAGACACGTCGACGACAAGATCGGATCAGTCATAACACAACTCGTAGACAATGCGTGTTCCATTACTACTTTCGTAATTAAAACGGTAATCGTTAAATAAAAATAACAATAACGATAATAATAGATATTGCCGTTAGATTATATTAATATAGTTTGTCGAGAGTGATTATAGGCGGGACGATGTTGAATGTCGATAGAAATTTTATCGATTGACAGCATCGAAACGGTGTCAATAACATTATAACGTTTTGTTTGATGTGTTAATAACATATTGTCGTCCGCTACATTTAATCATTTTTTACATCGAGTTAACGCACGTCATCGTAAAAACATGAATATTTTACGCCTAAAACGTATCGAAATTCGTTTAAAAAGCCGCAGTATATGTAATGTAGCAGTACATAGCACACGATCAGAATATATAGTTAATGCATTTTTTATATATTGAGCGATTTTACATATATATATAAAAAAAAAAATAATAATAATACCTACTTATTATCGAAATTGTAGAGGAAATATTATTATATATATATACCTATGCTCGAGTATAGATTGATATTTCAATATTTTCTCTAATAATTAAAACGAAAAGTAAAATAATATCGAGTAACGTCTACAATACCAGACTGAAATAAAATACATCTCCTCTGCAATACTATATATTACAGTAAAAAATGAGACGCGGTATACGTTTTAACGGAAGTTTTGTTCGTACGACTGCGAAAGGCGCTCTTACAGTGCATATTACGTCACGGCTATTGTTAACATTTTGGATAATATTAGCATCGGCCAAAATATGTTAATGTTAACCGCAATGCATATTGTTAAAATCTCGGATAATATGCTATAAAAACCATCATAGTCGATAATGACGGTTGACACGAATTTTCAAAACAAGAAAATAATAATAATAATTATTAATATTGATAAAAAAAATATGAAAATATATAAAAATATTTATTTTTCTGAACGTAGGTACCTACTTCCGTGTACGTTGGATTGCACAAAATGTAAGATGATTTACACTTGCGTCTATAACTATTAAATTAAGTTCAAATTCAAGGAGAAGGGATCGAAGGGGGTTGTGCGCCTCTTCTAAATTCCAAAAAACTTATACTTGTAATATAAAAATATATAATATTTATAATATATTATATTATGTGGACATAATTTTAGACAATTAGGTGATCAAAATATGACTCAAGGGTATGTCCCCCACCCCAAATAATACATTCTGGTATCCGTCCCTGTATCACATTTATACCCTTACCCCTACACCTTTTGTATACCTGACCAATTTCTCTTAATGATTTGGCTACATAACACTTCGTCTGCTGCAACGATGATAATGTGATTGGAGTACTCCCCACCCCTAGATTGTTTAATATTGTATGTAAAAAACATTATTTATTTACTTTTTTTTTTAAATGACATTAACTTTTTTAGTGATAAATATTTTCCGAAACACCGATGAAAACATTACCGAATTATCGTTTTATATATTGTTTGCAATAGGCGTTTTAACTCTAAGCAGCATTAAGAGGCCTGTTATTTTGTTTTTTTTTTTCTAAATTATTATTTATTATTATTATTATTATTATTATTATTATTTTGTCTGTTTCTCGTGGACATGGTTTTACTAACGAAAAATCATCTGTGTGGCGTTCTCATAATGTACAATTATTTGCATATTTTGAACAGGCACCACAATGGCTTATACAATTTATCAAATCATTACACTATAATATAAAGGTGCAAATTATACGGATACACCGAGTTTTATTAATATCAGTATAACTCAGTGATATATATACTATTTCGTTTCCCCATAAAAGCACATATTGTTATTATGCCCTCTCTCCTCAAAGTCGGATGAATTGAAGTATTTTTATTTTATTTTTTTTTTGTTAAAATATCGACCTCTATTTTCCACTCGCATGTCATATAATATGAAGTTAAATAGTATCTAAATATTTATAAATAACATTTTGAAAAAAAATCATCTTCACATATAAGATAATAATATTATATTACTATATTTATTATTTATTTATAGAAAAATACCTCCCCCCCCAAAAAAAAAAAACCACACTCCTTCTATAGCTGTACATTATTGCAGTTTTTCAATGTTATTATATATTTGAAATTTTTTTTTTCTGTAGATACATATCTTTGTTATATATTTCTAATTTTTTAAATAAATAATGTTTTTGAAACTTTATACAAAGGAATATAATTTAAAGTTTAGTATACTGCACATTATCTGTGTGATGCCGATCAAAGAAAATAAACTTTTGTTTATACAAAATCTCATATAATTCAGATTCATCGGACCGAAACCTAATCAAAATTCGAAATTGTTTACGAGCACTCGGAGCACTCCATATTTTGTGCGGAAGTTCAGCACGATGCCCATTAATGTGTAGTTTATACGCGTCTAGGGGTGTAAATTTGAGAAATTCCCCATCGCGTACCTAATATAAATACGATAACGAACATTATTATAGTTCATCTTCGTATTTATAACCTTAAAATTTTAATTTATTAATAATAAAATATGTTAACACAATATTTCTCAATTGTTTATTATATAGACGTTTACATTTATTATTGTACAATATTATGTGATTATGTGTATATGCATTAATAATAACAGACTAATAAATGTGCCGACTAAGAAATAATAAATCATCCATACAAGACGCGTATATTATTTCTCGTTATAATTTTCATTACCTATAACTACTCGAAATCACGAGTAAATTAATGTAAAGACTACAACAACAATTTTTGTTTAGATTATTATTTTATTATTTTCTTAAAAAACACTTAAGAGGACGTCGTAACTAAACATTTTTAATGAAAAACTTTTATTAGCATTTTTTAATTTTATTAACTTATTCTAAATTATTCATATTCGAACTACGAAATAAAAGCAAATTATAGCTAATAACATTATCTAGTACCCTATGCAGCCTACTTTGATATACCTACTCATTTTTTGAAGGCTTATAGGTGGTTATTTATAAAAAAAAAAAAAATCAAAAAAATGAATTTTTAACAACTCATAAAATGTGTAAAAATACTCATCCAAAATTGGCTACCAGCTAGGGCGCTTGATAATTTGGTTCTCTATAATTCATTTTTAATTTCAACTTTCTATGGTATTCTCAAGTTGATGAAAATGAATAAAATGCGTGAACGTGTTTTTTTTTAAACAAATATCGTGATTAAACGATAAAAAAAATAATATTGACACAAGACTATTAATAAAATATTTAAAAAATATATTTAAATAGTTTTGAGTTATTGGATATTTATTTTTATTAAAATTCCTTAAAAATTTCCTGTATATATAATCCCTTAAACTATTGGTAAAACATACTAGCATCTATAATAACAGTTAATTTTTCTGACAGATTCTCTGCAGCAAAATCGCAGTTTTCTGCTGAGATATAATGATTTGTCGAGCTTATATCGTAATTGTTTATAGTGTACCACACAAAACCATTTTCGGTAAACTATATTATCTATATTATGATTATATTATATGATAATATTATGTGCCTTTTGCGTCCTTTATTTTCAATTTACCGTGTAACTTGTTCAATAAAACCATTTTTTAAGGTCGTACATAATTATATGATATATTAATATAACGGCTAATGTTCACCTCATCAAATTCTTATTTAATTTGTTCTCTTTCCAAAACGTGTAATTCTAGTGTAGTTTAAGCAAGTTCAATAAACTGATTATTACCATAATAGTATAATGCATAGGTACAGGGAAAAAAAAGTTCTATACCGCGGTTGCCGTTCAATTCCAACGAGAAATATAATTTTTTTTTTGTTTTTTTTTTTATATAGTTATTATTACAAGAAAATGTGTTAAAATCTAATTAATTTTACACATTATTATAATATATACAATATTCATACATATATGATTGAAATGTGACGCACATTGTATTACACAAACATTAATAATTTAACAGTAATTCAATTTGTTCGTGTAGGTAATTGCCTTATTGACAAATCTACGTCCAGAATAAATACTATAATATTATATGGTAAACTCGAATCAAATAAACTGTATCCGAAAAATTTGTTGGAGAATTTTTATATCATTTATCGGCTTTTTAATGAAACATTGTTGGACAATAAACTGAGAAATAGTGAGCGATATGGTTCAATAAATCAAATACATACCTATATATTGTTGGATATTTTTTTGAAATAACAGAAAAAGAGAAAGGATAAGTACATTTTTATCTAGATCATGATAAAGACGATTAAAGTAAAATATATCTAGATAAAAGATAAATATATTTTAACCAGATAAAAAAACGATAATTGATTATTAGTTTATATTATTATATTTAATAGTTTATTAAATACATAATACATTACACACAGCTTACATTCTATTTATGGACTTAAATGAAAAATGTGTTGAAACAATAAATTAAAAAAATATCATTTAAAGTTTTATAATAATATTGTTTTTTTTTTTTATATTTGTACCTTTCTAAATATAAATAAGTAAAAATACAAGTATTAACTTACAAATATTAAAATGGCACGTTTTATAATAATAACAATTTTTGTTACAGCTGGGAGGTTGTTTTGGAAATGAGAGAACAATGACATTGAATGAAATGAGATGAAAAATACATACTTTGATGATTTGGAGTGTGAAAGCTGTGAATTAGTTGACACGAATTCCTCAAGAAATCTGGATGTTTTGAAAAGTGAGATGAATGAGTGAAATGAATTACATTAATAAGATCAATGAAATTAATGAGATTTCACTAAAACAACTACAAAAACGACTACAAAATCTCAGAATAAAATAGGTCCCGTGATATGCATATATTTTTAAACGTTTTCTACGTAATTGTATTGACAGTACCACGGGACATATTTGTGATTATATTTTTAATCCTAATACCTACCAATGATATTACATAAAGTTATAACATAGGTAATTATTAATATTTTTTAAATGGCGTTAATATTTAATGTTCCGAGACACACCAAGGGTCAACCAACAGTTTATGTAAGTTGTAGATACCTAGGTAGGTACCTAAAAATTAACATGCTATTGTATGGATGTACTATAGAGTATCCAAATATCTACGTTATAAATTGTTTCAGAGCTGCTGAAAATCCGTTTTTAATTAGTGAAGCTATTTAGATTATCTAAAGTCTTAATTGTACGGTATATAATAAATAAAGTTCGACCATTTATGCCCAACCCGAAACGAAAATCAAGTTTCTCATTTGAGAGAAGAGTTAGTAAAATAAAATAAATCACAGAATAGTATAATCACAAAATATATACATACCAGTGATAATAATTGATGGCGAAGACTGACAATAGAAATATTTGTGAGATATGTGAGATCTAATGAATTTAATGAAATATAAATAAATGAGATTAGTAAATTTGTGAGACCAAAATCGATTTCCACCATAATTACTTAGAAATGAATGAGTGAGATGTATCTATTGAGACTATTCACTTTTCCAGAACAACCTCCCTGTACGTATATCTACAACATAATAATTAATAATAATAGATAATATAGATTTTTTTTAAAGGTCCACTTTGCTCGTTGGGTGTTAGTAGGGATGGAAGTACATCGATTATCAGATAGGATACGCTTGGTGAATGTATTGCATTTGAAAGCAATGATAAATCATTACATTCGAATAAAAAAGGATTCTGAGGATTCTAGCGTATTACACTTAACTATTAATATTAATTATGTTATTTAAGTTATTCGTGATTTAAAAAAATTAATATATAATTATATAGATAAATTTATCTAGATAATACAATTATTTACCTTAAATAGTATGTACTACAGATAATTCATACATTATTTATATAGATAAGATAAAAGTATTTTATCTAGATAAATGTATCCCGATAAATCTTAACACTGCTCTTTTAGACAATATTTTACTTACATCAGTTTTAATGAGAGTCCAATAAATTGTAAATGTTTCCCAACAATATCTTACAAATGACTTAGAAATTTGTTGGATAGATTTGAATGAAATATGTCATGCTCACGTCACTATATAATTATTATTTCATGTCGACGGTGAACTTTAGTTTAGGGCCAATGTAATACTTTATTTAAGTGTTCAGAAAAAAATCATTTTTTTACGTGCACCTAGTGGCATCATTAAAAATTGCTTATAAATTCTCAATGAATGTCCAACAAATTGTAAATATTTTTAAATGAGTTATCTGAAACATATGAAAGAAATATGTATTTAATTTATAAATATGTTATTCATGTGTCATTAATTTCATACAAACAGTGAACATTTTGCTTGAACTTCAAAAAATATTCAATAATTTGTGTTTAAGTTTGTAGGAAAATGTCTGAAAACTTATTGATTTTTAATAAAATGTGAAATATTTCCGACAATTTTGACAAATCTAAATGAACATTTTTGGACAATTTTAATTTGTTGGTGACGCTTTTTGAAAATTACATGGAAAATTTTAATGAACAATATTGTTAAAATGTTCCAACAAATTCATTGGATATATCCGAATGAAGTATATTATGTTACACGTGCATCGCAATTATTACAGTTCACACTAACGATGACCTTTTTTCTAACAATATAAATATGATTATCCTTATGATACACCTATATGTATATTTTCACTTACACGATTTTATAACGTAATATATTTTATTTATATGTTGTTATTAATAATTATTTTGAGAAATATCTAACATAATTCTAATTCTATAATCTAATCATAACATAATTTCTTTTTTTTTTTAATTGTAATAAGTAACAACATTTTTTACTATAAAACAATAATTATATCTTTGAAAGTATCTATTGAATCTTTTATACATCTCTGATACTCGTATGAAGATAACCAAAATTAATGTATCATTATAGTGATGTAAATTTTCGTGAACATTTATTTTTGTAAAGATGTTGAAAGTGAGTAAGTGTACTTTTATAATTATATACTTTAACATTACCTTATTAATATTTTATTATTATATAATTTTTGTTTTTTTAAGAATAAAAGTACAGTATATTTTAAACTTCAATTTTAATATTCTACGTTATTAAGTTTAAACAAGTTTAAAATAATTATTTCAGGAATAAAGTGATTTAAACATTCGTAGAACATTTTGAACAGTATGACCAACTATTACAACGCCGCATAGTTGAATATTTTTAAAAAAATATATCAAAATCGAAATTTTCAAATTATTATTGACCGTTGAAAACTTTTAGAAAATTTCAGTTAAAAAAAAATATGTTCAATTGAAATTTGTCAAGCTTACATTTCTAATCATATATCAAGATACTTTTTTTTTTTTTTTTTACAGTATCTCGCCCAATCTTGGGTGTGAAATTTTGAATGATAAGCAGATACCTACCTATGTATAATTATGTTTTGTTACAAGTCGTATTGTGCGTTACACGTGCTTCGCAAACTAACGCGAACTCTGCGAACTTTCCATACATGTGTATGTTAAATTTTACAAAATATATGATGGCGTCGTAGTCCTATCGTGGAATGACGCGTTCGGAACAATATAATATATTATTATTACGCGAACCGAAAGTCGATGGACGTCGACGGTGTTTATTATTAGGTATAGTCGATGAATACAAAACTACGTGCACGCACGAGTGTATTATGCCACGTGCACGGCGGAACGACGTGTACGCGATAATAATATTATCACAATAGTATAATCATGACAAAATAGATAGGTATTATCACGGTTAACACATTTTTTCCCCGCGTGCGCATCTCCTCTCCGCCCGGCCTATAACGCGGTTCACCACTTTTCATATTTTGTCATTCGGATTTGAATTTTGACGGTGATTAAGTAAACGAACAATATTAAACATAGATCATAATACCTTAAATCACAATAAATATTATCAAATGTAATTTATTAAAATTGTATATATTATGTACAGTATGCACTATTAAATAATTAATACACTGAACCAAATATCGTTGATAGAATTAACAATATGCAACAATCGTATTTTAACAAACGAATATTTGTTGAAATAATACAATATTTATTATTTTAATGTATATATTGTTAAATTAATAAAAAATGTGTTTACAATAAGAAATTAATTTTGTAAATTTCACAAAGTATTTGTATTCAATTGAACAATTTTACCCAAGACATTGATAAAAGATATTATTAAATCAATAATACGTTTTGTTATTTTACTGTTAAATTAACAATTATTTTATTTCCAAATCAACAGACATTTTATTGGACGTATATTAACAACCATATTATAAAATTAATCTATATCTTTATTGTAATCACATATATATTTGGTTCAGTGTAAGTAAATATAAGCAAGAATATACATAAGATAACATTGGCCAATAAAAAGTGGTGAACTACAACGCAGGTGCGGTGAGGAAATATTTTAGCGGGTTGTGAGTATCAATAATCTGTAATGATACCTATCTATTTTGTCACGAGTATAATAATAATAATAATAATGTCGCCGAGGAGCCGTTTGACTACGTCAACGAAACGAGACGAAGTCTACCGTTCGACAATTTCAAAGGCCGTTTTGAACGAATGCATGTCTGTTAAATCGGCAAAAGACCAGTGGAGCTAAGTGGCTTTTGCCGTATTTTACCGCCTTTGCGATGTGAGGTCACGGGGGAGTGTCACAGATTTCTCGGTTCCCCTTTGCGTCCGAAAAACCACTTTCTCCCGTTCGATCTTCCATCGTGCTGCACTTCCGACAGCTTTTAGTCGCCGCCGTAATTTCGGCCGAGTGTCGCGTTTTAATCAAAGGGGACGCGAGTAAGTGGATAAAGGTGATAACTGACGTTTTCATAACTTTTCAGGAGGCCGAGAAACGGGAAATGCATTTTTTAAACCTTAACCGGTGTCGGAACTTTGTAAAATATATGTTGAAAACCGGAACCGAAACAACCTGAACCTAAAAAACCAAAAGGCATCAACAGCCCCCCATTGCCACATTACGTTACATTAACTGTAGTAATTTTGTCAACCGCTAAAAATAGACCCTTAGCACGATATTATATAGACTAATACGTTACATACGACTATATTTTTTTTCTTAATGTATGATACAAATATATAATAGGTTTTAAAATAATATACTATATACGTATACAAAAATAGGTTCAAAAAAATGATATCGTTGAACGAAAATATGAAAGTTTATTCATATAAAATGGCGACTCGGATGTTACACGCCTCTCGTCGTGAGGTTATAATATAGTTAAGCTATATGAAAATTGTATTAAAATATATTTGTTATATACATTTCATTTTTTTTTTTTGAAGAACATTCGAATTTGTTTTGAAGAATCCGTAATTTACTATAAATAATAAAATGTAGTCGCGAGTAAAAACAAGGTTAGGAAAAAAACAAGGGTAAAAAAAGCGAGTAAATAAAAAGCAATTTATTAATATATATATATATATATATATATATATATACATTTTGAAGTGACCCAAAAAATAATAATTATTATAATTCAATATAACTTAAAATGTTGAATAAAATAAATTATATGAAAATATTCCTTTCATACGTTCCAATATGCACAATATAATATACAGGAACCTTTTAACTTTGTTCAATTCATTTATTTTATCAATCTAATATACTTAATGCAGATATATTTTAATTTATGATAATAATATTATAATTATATTATAATGCTAGTTTATATTTAAATAATTTTATTTATTTTTATTTATTGCATGGCTGACGGTTTCTAAAGTGACATAGTAGAATTATCAAACATAATAGTGTTATAACAATAATTATAAAATATGATGGATAATATAAAATAGATTAATAATAATAATAATAATAATAGATAAAATAGTAAAAAATAAATAAAATTATTACAAATTATTATTATTATTATTATTATATTAAATTATTAAATATAATTTTGTTTTTTTATTCAAATCGAATATAATAAACTGGGTATACAGTCTACAGTCTTTTGCAAGGCACATTTTATTTTATTTGAAGTAAGGTGACCATACTTAGAAAATTAAAAAAGTATTTTTCGTTTACCCTCTATTAAATAAATAATAAATAACATCAATAATTGACGTATTTAATTTTGGAAAAATAATAAAACTACGAAAATTAATGTATTTAGTCTTATTGCATAAAATTAGATACACATATGGCATACAATTTTAAATAGCTTAAATGATACGGTTACATCATGTCAAAATCGAAACTATATTGATAAATTTCTGCAATAACATTTTATTGATGGCATTTGTATTCTACTTCCACCACTGGTCAGATGCAGTACGATATAATTACTTATTGTAGTATAAATACTTTAATCAGGTAGGATTTTTTTTTTCGCAATAGTTTTCCAAACATAATAAAAAACAATAACCGAAAATAAAATGCTTTTCTTATAAACCCGAAAATAATAATATTGGAAACTTGAAATTTTCCAAAACCTTTGACCAATTTTAGGTAATTTAGTAGACTTTTTCGGATAAGTAGCTTTCCGATAGAAAATCTATTCAAGTACCTATGTAAAAGTACTTAGTACTTTGAACAGACCAATTTTCGATTTACATACCCAGTAGTTTTCTTAAATGTATAGGACAACTATTATGAATGGCCGAAAATTGTAGTAATCAGAGAATAATAATGTCGGACTTGACATTTATATTTCAATTATTTTATGTGGAACAAAAAAGCTTACGTAATAAAATTTTCAAAAAATTTTAATCGCTTTACAGTAGTTTTTGAAAAAAATTTAATGTTATATCCTTTTTTTAATCATGTTTTTTGGGTAGAGGTTGAGTAAGAATTTTCAGGTAAAGAATTTTCTAATAGAAAACTTACTTAGTTGGTACTTTAAAAAGGTCAATTATCGATTTTCACCGTAGTCCATTAGAGATGCATTCCTCCCAGTATATACATATAGTGATGTAGCACTGTCTATTTTTTTTTTTTTAAAGATTGGGGTAATGTGAAATGTGAAGTTCTTTAACCGAATGGATACATAGCTGATGTCCAAATAAATGTTTTTTTACAACTAGATCCTCTTTGACAATATCTAAGTTCCAGTGGTGTGTCCAGGAGGTGGTCCAGGTAAGCCCGGATTCACCCACATTTTGTATGTGGTTTATCTTTGTCCAAAACGCACAATTGAGAATGTTTTAAAATACATTTATCAATATAAATACGGGTACATTTTTGTTTATAGCTTTTAAAATAATTATTCATTTTCAGATAATTTGACAAGAGTTGATAAAGTATTGTGAATTTTAACTACCTATACAGAATAAGTATAATTTACCAAAAGCATTTTTTCATGTTAAATAATACAAGAACCAAATAATAAAAGGAGTTGCATAATTTTTAAGCCAATTACGTATTGTATTATTTTTGAGTTATGTACGGGTTGCCTATTACAGCTTGATTCATCAATTGAGTATCATTTCCATTTTCTAATACTTTTAAAAGATTAAAATTAGAGAAGTTTGAACTTCTTTTCGAGGTTGTCTTTCCTCTCACGACTCGATTCACTTTGATCTTTCAATTGTTTAGAAACACGGATAATACGCAAATGATATATTAGTGAATATCCAAAAATGAAATAATACCTACTGGACTCGAACAACCATTAAAAAAAAAAAAAAAAAAACGGTCGAAAGATTCAAACTATGGACAGAAATAAAATATAAAGGCCGGCTTTATATCGACGTTACCGATCGGTAACGATTACCGCGGATACTTCCGGACACGCCACTGCAGTAAGTTCTCCCGAAATCACTTTTTCTCTCATAAACCCCGGACCGCCGAGTTTTTTCTCAACCGAGTCATGCAGTCCTTAAATTTTTTTTTCCGATTCAATCGCCGAGTGGACGAGTAGGTACAATTGCGGTATATTTACGGATGGTCACCGACGTATACCGTACGCGATGTAATAATAATTTTCAACGTTGGATTTTTGAAGATTGTGTGCGCGCCGGTACTTCTCCAATAAGCAGACGAATATCATAAGGGCCCTATATTTGAATAATTATAATTATTTTTAATGAAATGATTAATTTTTTTTATATATTACACCGCTGTAATGCGATTATTGCCAATGATTTACACGTGCGGTAAGTAGGTATTCTCTTGGTCTACAGATCGTAGACGGAGACAAACGTAGTGCAGACGTTTCAACGGATCTACCGCGAGATCCGCGGGAGATCGACAAGCATATAATAATAACAATAATAATAATAATAATATTGTCTCCGTATACGTTCTCCACTTGTATTCGTCCCGGCGACAGCAGCTGGGACTGCATGTGATGCACATATTGTATATACGTGTATAACGGGGAGGAGAAATTCAACGGAGATAACGCGACCTGTGCTGCGATAATGTACGCGCGGGTATACGGTATAGGTACGTAAGTAATATGTGTTTGTCGGTGAAAAAAAAAACACAAAAAAATGGGTGAAATTGAGCGTGACGGGGACGAGGGTCGTAAAAACAGTATTTTATGAAGTGGAAAACAAACCAAAATTTTACTCTATGAACAAAAAAAAAAAAAAAAAGGTACGACTATTAAGTCAACGATGGATCAGCTGCTCGAAAATTTAAGTTTTTTTTTTTTTTCCCTTTTCCTTGTTCTTTTTTTCGGTATACACATTATACGTACACGTGCACTTACATTATCGTATTTATATAGTGGCGAGTCGAGGGGAAAAAAATTAATTCTTTAACGCCGCCGGTACCGATAAAAAAAAAAAAAAAAAAAATGACAAATTCGGGTGTTCTCGCGATTTCTGTCGGTTCGACCGGGTACGTTCACCCGATCGGTCGGTCAGGTCGTCAAAATATACGATATATCGCGTTGCCTGCAGCCGACGGTGTGCGCCGCTCGTTTAATCCAGAGGCCATCATATCATTGATGTGCGGAGATCGAAGAATACGCATTAATTTAATTGGTACTGCGCGGGCGATAATCGGGTGAAAATCATACCCGAATTCGCTGCCGCCGTATATATAACGCGTACCGAAATTAACGGTCATTTCGTCACGGTCTGCAGTCGTCGAAATTTCGTCGGATATACGATATTTTATTACCGTGTGTACACCGATGATCGTAACATAATAACCGGGGAACGGACTTTATTGTAATTACAACATTTTACCTGATCTTAATAATCGACTTTTGGTGAGATATATTTAAATCCATTTCACGAATTTTTAATGAAATTGGTACTAATTAAATTTTACATTATTTTTACATATTTTATAAATAAGTACATATTTTGTAAATATTTTGAGAGTATTTGATCTTTTCGCTTTTTTTTTTTTTATAATTGCGTGTTTCACTACCGACATTTTTCTTTTCTATATTATTTATACACTCATCGTTGCGACGACGATGATTATCTCATTATCGGTGTTATCTAAATCCACTTCACGTTTCTACGGCGGGTTCTTCCACGCAACCGGCGCCATATATCTAGTTGAAGGGGATATATCGATTCCGCCAATATAGCATCGACTCCGCCAGTACCTTTTCTACCGCAACTGCAGGTAGACCGAAAACGACCTATCGATTCCGCCAGTATCATTTTTTCCGCTACAGGTAGACCAACAACGATCTATCGATTCCGCCACTTGTTTATATAATATACTATAATAAACTGAATAAGTTAAATATTACCGAGTAGAAAAAAAAACCGGTATAATTTATGTTTTGTATAAAACCACTTACTCTTTCGCTTCGCTTAGAATCTAAAATATGAAATATGATCATATTTCAACGGAAAAAACAATGTATTTAATTATATAAAAATTAATTTAAACATTTTTCAATTATTCAAATTACTAAAGTACGAGTACTAAGTATAATATTATTTACTATTTATTTATTTCAAAAATGCAAATTGGAGGGCTGGGGAAATCAACGTTAGGTTGAAAAAAAATTAACCGTGTACAATGTATTAAATTAGCATCATTGCACTATAGAAAATAGTTTTTTTTTTACAATAAATAATATAATATAGGTAAGTACCTATCTAATGTAAATATTGACAATAAGTAATTCGATTAATTTTTATAAATTACAATAAATTATTATTATAAAGCTAAAGCATAAAAAAAGTTGTATTTATAAGTGTTTTAATTAAACAAAAAAAACGTAATCCTGCTTTATCAGTGTTTATGTGTTGTATGGATGAACAATTTCAGGTAAAAAAAGATAGGTGGCGGAATCGATAGGTCGTTTTCGGTATCCCTGTTGCGGTAGAATTGGTACTGGCGGAGTCGATATACATTTTCCCTAAAAAAAAAAAGGTCTGACGGAATCGATGAAACCCCCTAGTTGAACACCATATTCTGCCAATAATTATACCGTTTATATCGTTATCTACTCGTTTACCGATCAGTGCAATATTATTCACATTGTCACTGTTTTTGTTTTGTTCATTGAATATTCATGTCATTGTGGATACAAGTGTTATATTTTCAATTAATTTGTAAGAATACCCAAAAATTACAAGTTCATTTAATACTAAGGCAGCTATACGTACGTAAAAGAACTCCCAAATGAAACATTTAAAAGCGATGGGAAAGCAATTAAAAATGTTGTTACATATTTTGTATATTTTTTTACATATTTCAATAAAAATAGATACATATTTATGTACATATTTTGGTTTTTTTTTTTTATTACAATAAAGTCCGTTCCCTAATAATAACCAACATTTCACGTGACGCCGGTAAACAAACATCCTGTCTTGTCGAGACGTTCAAACGTATTTTTTCCTCTCGAAAATTAGGCACGTACGGCCGGTATCATATTATATAATATACGACTGGTTATATTCTCGGAGGGGTCCGTTTTATTCAAGACTATGACACGCAGTCGCGCCAAACAACACCTCCGAACATTAACAGACATTATAAACACCATAATATACGTTATCTTATATTATTACAGCAGCACGTTTTTCGGAAAACCATAATGTCACTATACATATCTCGTTTGTTACACGGGCAATCGTAAATATTTCAATATTCCCGTTTCCACGAAACGTCGGCGGTGAAATTTCGAAAAAATTCGTTTTATATCATATAATACGGATAATATTGTACGATGCACGTACAAACGCTATATAGTATAATCGATGTATATACTATTATTTTGTGACAAATTTGTGTACTTAACTATACTTATCGTAGGTGTAGCCGAGTTGCCGGTGTTCGGAAAGAACGACGTTCATTAACGCACGCGTTCGCGTTCATACTTCGTGAACGACACAAATTCTCGGAGGGGTCCGTTTTATTCAAGACTATGACACGCAGTCGCGCCAAACAACACCTCCGAACATTAACAGACATTATAAATACCATAATATACGTTATCTTATATTATTACAGCAGCACGTTTTTCGGAAAACCATAATGTCACTATACATATCTCGTTTTTTACACGGGCAATCGTAAATATTTCAATATTCCCGTTTCCACGGAACGTCGGCGGTGAAATTTCGAAAAAATTCGTTTTATATCATATAATACGGATAATATTGTACGATGCACGTACAAACGTTATATAGTATAATCGATGTATATACTGTTATTTTGTGACAAATTTGTGTACTTAACTATACTTACCGTAGGTGCAGCCGAGTTGCCGGTGTTCGAAAAGAACGGCGTTCGCGTTCATACTTTGTGAACAACAAGCGAACGCCACTCGTTTCTGTCAAATACAACGTGAACGTGAACGACGTTCGTGTTTTTCAGGAATTCAAACGATTTTCACGCCGTTCAAATTAATTTGAAATGTATTAAAATTTCGCGAAAAATCTTATTACATTTAAATATAATAAGTACCTACTTAAAAGTACAATTTCATTGGTTTGCTATGAAATGAAAACGATATATAGTTTATGTGAATCGGTAATTTTTTAGTACACATATAAGAAAAATGCATATTTTGTTAATTCAAATGAACGACCAGACGAATGCGTTATTTTATTTAAAGAACGCGAGTATGAACGTTTTATTTTTAAATAAATTTGAACGTGAACGAATCCAATTTTCAAGTGAACGTTCCGAACACTGCGAACTGCCCTTGAACAGTTATCCATTAACGTTATCAAATAAAGTTGAATTACCCGGCTTCACCCGTAAAACCCACGTCCACCTTTCCGTCTTTTCGAACCTTAAAGGTTGAACTCTGAAAAATCCTTTCTTATTTAAGAGAAGAGAGTCCATGCCATTGAAGGAATAATCTCTGAACATTTCAGATTTCTTTAAAAAGTTGAATATAAATTAAACCCAACTATTTCCCTACTTTCTCCCTAAAGGGTAAAATTCAAGTGTCTAACTGCACAGTATTTATTTCTAGATAGTAAGTCAGATATCTACCGAGTTTGGTCAAATTTCTCCAGGTGTTCCAGACTTACGATGAAATATACATACATACATATCATACCTGACGTGCCAAATACTCCTCTATCTACTGACACCCTACGAGAAAAGTACTTTCACCCCCTACGGTCGAGAATTTTTAGTATGTATTTTTCTTAAAGTTTAAGGAAAAAATGTATTTTATATCCAAAGAAATATTTGGTTTTAAAACGAACAAAAATTTAACAATAGTGTACTTGCAGATTAAATAAAGATAATCTGAAAAGTTTATAATACACCAAATTCACTAGCAAGTTAAAAAGTTAACAGTAACTTAACTTTAGCACATTAACAATAGTTTATGACCTAATCAATGCTTATAGTATTTCAATAGGCAATTAGGGTGGATATTATACAAATTTACGTACTTAAGTTACAATATACGGTCTTTCAAAAGTCTTCATCCGATTATGAATAAAAGAGCTTAACAACTGTTAATTTCAAGTGAATCACTGGAAAGATATCATATGCATAGTCAAGTTTGTTTTCTGTGCTGATAAACGTGTCTTGTGAGCATCTGTAATGATTAGCGAACTGCCGTCAGTTAGTGTCGTGATGGTGACCCCACAATGGGTTGCGTTTTGTACCCTCCGTTTTAGTCAGTGGGAGTTGGAAATAATATGAATTGAATCGGGTGGGGGGGGGGAGAGGAATTGTGGATAATGTATTTTGAAACGTATAGAGGAGAGTTAGTGATCATGATATGATAAGATATGATCAGACGTGTGTTTATAGGTTTTATGTAAGTTCGTAAGTTTTGCGACTTTTCTTACGATATTTTTTACGTGAAGCCCAAATGTTTGTTTTTGCCCAAAAGTTGGTTGTTTAAAGTAACTCCAAATTATTTGACCTTGTTTGACCATGGAATGACATATGACCCTGATGTTGATTTTTTTTGTTGAAGTTTTTAAAAAAAAAGAAGAAAATTTAGAAACAATAAGGCAGCAAACTGTGGGTGATAATTATGTGCAATAAACATGGTGTCATCCGCCAAGAGAGCATGATTACAGTTTGAAGTTGTTTCAATATTGTTTAGGATAAACAAGACAAGACCTTTGTAGAACTCCTGCGAAGATTAAATTATTTTTGGAAAGGTCGGTTTTTGTTCTGACTCTGTATAATCTGTTGGAGAAGAAGGATTGGCTCCATAATTTACATAATTGCCATAATATTGAATATAAAAAGATTGGGACGTCTGGTAGACTAATTGGAGTAGTTTGTGTAATATATGGTATTATATTTTGGCAAACGCCTTTTCAACGGTCGCGGATACTTCCTAATTATTGGAATTTGTGCTGAGATGGTCGACTAGAAGAACTAATTGTAGAACCATCAAGTTATATTTGTTCATGTCGAATATTTTATGGCTTTTGAAATTTTACATTCTCGTGTTAGGTACAATCACAATTCTCTCATAATAACTTTACCAAAAAGATATTTTAAAATGATATATAGTTATCTGATATATTTTACTAAAGTCTAAATTCTATATATATATATATATTTCACTACATTTTATAGTTATCAAAAAAACTATAAATTAAATAAAATTATTTGTTTATATAATAAAATTACAGATACATAGGTAGATGAAAAATAATTCCCATGAAAAAAATGTTTCCCATGGTCGAAGATGAATATAATATAACAAATGGGATTATTATTTTTATTCAAAATAGACACTCGTCCTTTATAAGTTCATTAATATAATATTTTCGGAACCTTATAATTTGATGTTATGTTTGATAAATCACAGCTATTCGAAACGTAAACTCCTTAAAATAAAATAAGTATTTCTATTAAATATTATTGGAAAATTAATTTAAGTCAATTTATAAGTAGATATGGGCAATTTTTGTTAATAAACCCAAAATCATTCAAAATTCGTGTCCAATCTTTCTCCAAAAAATAACTTCAATATTGAACACGCATTAGGTACTTTATAATTATATTCATTGATTTTCCAGCCACCTATTGAATCTTTTACAGCTTAATTGGCATGAAACTAGTGAATAATTTACATAATATGTATATTATATATTAATATCAACAATATAATATATATATATATACCTGAAGAAAAACAATGAGAAATGTATTCACCAAAAGAATCGGTATGGAACTAAATATACTTATCTATATAAGAGAGAACTTAACTTCAAAAAGTAAAATTTTAATTATAAATATTATAATTAGTAATAAGTAATAGTAATTTGTAAAAATTATACGCAAATATAATTCACATAAAGAGGTACCTAATTCTAAACTTAAGATCAAATTATCAGTATTAAAACTAAACAATCAATAATAAACATTATCAATACACAATCTTATTAATATTATTTAGAAGGTTGACCTAATTTATAATATTTCAAATTACGCAAACATCTACAATCAGCATTCTATTTATATTCAATTTATATCTACTCTTAAACTCGTATACCTCTTATCTAATATAGTAATATAGTACATATGAAATGTTTTTATTTATTTTCTAATAAATATAAAAATTAATGAAATAGTATCGATCCATAAATGACTGGCTCCAGTCCAACCTTGTAAAATCGTATTTAATATCTAACCAATCTAATCCAGTTCACGACTCTCATCTATATCTATTCATCCTATACTATCCATTTTTAAGGGGTTCTGTAAAGGAAATTTTTAAAAAGTTTTGTGAATAATGAAAATTTAACAATTAAAAATTGTGAAAATACATTTTAAAAGTAATTTAAAAATAATCTCATACCTGTACCATTTTTACTATCGTGTAATATTTATTCAAAAAACTATTCCTGACTTTCTGATCACAGTTTGATGAAAAATGATCACAAAATAGTATTTCACTAAATAAGATATGGGACTTTCAATTAAAACCAAGCATAAAGTGATTGTATGACAAGCATATTAAATATCTAAAATGTGTGATTGAAATACTTTTGAATGAATCAAATTAAAAACATTTGAAAAAATGATTTTAGCGAAAAAAAATGTGTTGTAAATATTCTCATATTTTATATTCTATTTAAATTTTAAGACTTCTATAACCAGAAGAGAAGTTGTAGTTAGCAGTCGAGAACATGTTTTAATGGCGTTAAAACGCATTTTTAAAATCTTAAATCTTCCATGATATAATATTATAGTCATTATCGCCCTATAATGTACTAAGTTTTAATTTTTAGGTCACTGTCACCATGTAATAATTTAGACATCGTTTAAAATGAATAATCTTATTAAAAATTAATTTAAAAGTTTAATTAGTTTAATTAATTTTACATATTTTATGACATTTACAACATTGAAAATAATAATAATTTTGTACGGAACACGTAATTACAAAATAGAAATAATGCTTTTTAGAAAACATTGTTTTTATATTACTGTACGGATGTATTATGGAATTAATGGGGTTTTGAAAACAATTTTAGAAATAGAACATATTGAAATAATTTGTGTATATCTATATAATGTTAATAACATAGGAAATATTATTTTTCGGGAACTTTTAAAATACGGAAATTATCCATGTATTAAACATGATTATTTAAGTCACTGCAGTTAATGATAAAACAAATTATTTAAAAGTATGAATTTCGGTTACTTTTATTAATATACATTGATATTTATCTCAATTTTCAATATTTTAAAAATAACACGTTTTGGAATACTACCCTCCAAATGTGAAAAAATAACGAAAATCAATTTGGACAAAATTGAATTTTTATCGTTTTGCATAGGTTTTTTTGATGCGTTAATCAAAAAATAAAAAAATAGCTAAAGATACCTTATTAAATTATATATCTATATATTGATCATATATTGAATAAAATCTTTAGATTGAAAAAAAAACATAAAATAACTATATTCTTTTTTTTTATCATATAATTTCATTATTATTCGTAAACTTACAGTTAATGTATCATAAAATGGAATTTTGAATATAAGATTTCCTTTTTTAGAACGTTTCTAGATTTTTTATTTATAAAGAAATTTGTCTGTACATCTGTATTTTGATTTGGAATACAATACCTATTGAAGTATTGAATTGCTTTGAGAAACATATTATATCATCTCCTTGGAATAATTTTCTTTAATTAATAATAATGTTTACAAAAATATATTCGTTTTTAAGATATTATATTTAAAGAAACGAACTGCATTATCAGAAGAATTTCTGTATTTGTAGGACAGTTTTTCATTGGTGAATTCAATTTTAATGGAAAATTTTAGAATATTTTAAGTTATTTAAGAATTTTTAGTTATTAAAATTTTTTAGAATGTAATTATTTAACTATTCAGGGGCGAACGCAAGACGGGTATTTGGGGGTTATAATCCTCTCCAAATTAAAAAAAATAAGAAAATTAAACATTGATATCAGAATTAATTTTTAAGTTATTTCAAAATTTTCCGCGAGATTAAAAATCAAACTAAAACAAATTAAGCTAAATATGACTCATGAATTATTTTAGTATTTTAGTTTATGTTGTAATCTTTAATTTGTATATAATTTTGTAAAATATATGTTACACGGACGTCTATATATACTTTGTAAATTTTAATTCGATGTTTTAGATAGGGATTGACTATAATAATAAAATATCTTAAATTAGTTTTGAAATTACTCAAAAGTCAAAATTACTTTTTTTTTTTTTAAAAAAAATTAACCATTTATTAACATATGCATACTCAAAAGAGAACTTCAATTGTAATGAAATTTATATTACCTATATACTTGTATAGTATTTAACAATTGTATTATAATTATATTATGAATTTAAATTGATTGTGTTGCCTAATTTGTAATAAATAATTGAATATGGATTGAATACATTATAATTTATAATAAGCAACTGTAACATAAATATGTATATACTTAAATATAATATTCAACCATACATATACCAACTTATCTAACGGGTATAGCATAGGTACGTTTTTTAATTTTGAAAAAAAAAATTTCGGTCTTTAGTATAACTTATAAAATTATTTATTACATAAAATCTATACTTAGCTCAAATCTATCCATATGACATACAAAAATATATAGTTTGATACTATATGATTTGTTTAAGAAAATGTAAGATATAAAAACAACTCCCGAAATATTTTCCTGCGTTAATCGCTGTATCTATAAATAGCGTTATTTATGTAAAAATAAACTTTTATTACATACAAACACAGATAATGCATTAATCCTTAAATTTGGTAAGAAGTATATTATAAGCTCATATTTAACCGAATAATGTCATAATTTAAATTCCATGTAGCGGTACAAGTGACGATGAAAAATTGGGAGTGCAAGTATATAACATACTCATAAATATTGTTATGTTCTAATAATGCGTTGGAATATACTTACAAGGGGTAAATTTGGGTAGAATCCATAGTTTTTTTTCACTGGTTCTGCACGAAATACAAGTAATAATATACACAAATATTTCATGATAATCCGATTTTTCGTCTTTATTATATTGCATAGGTATAATAATACACCACATTTTAATGAAATAAGTAGTATTCACTGATCAATATACATCAAATGCGAGCTCTGCTGTTTTGATTTGTTTTGTGAAAAACTAACATCACGTTTAGTGTTTTACTTTCTATTCATATTGTAACATGTATAATGTATATTTTCTATAGTTTCCCGTTTATTATTATTTAATTTTGATGTGTACCTATTGTGGGGCATGGGCCATCACTAAATCAGATGAATTTAAATTAGCGACTTTTGAAAATATTAAGAATTTATGCGCGTAAAATTAACAATGAAAGAGAATATGAGATACGGACAAACTAGGAGATTCAAGACCCGAAGACTACGAAGTGAATATCAACGGACGAGTCTTAAAAAGTAGTAGAGTTCGTTAGGCTGGACACGGATTGGAGATCAGAGGGACCAATTAGACTGGTTAAAAAATGGAAACTAAGCACAAAAAGGCCAAGAGGACGTTCTAGATAAAGAATATAGAGGACTTGAAAGAACTTGGAACAGAGAATGGTTAGGAAGAGAGACCAGTTGGAGGCAAGTGGTTGTTGCGGTAATGGACCTAAATGGCCTGTAAAATGACAGGAAGAAGAAGAAATTATCTACTAGAAGTCATTGGCGTCATTTGGGGGATAGCAGAGGGGAAATTACTCCCCGACTCTTTTTTAAAGACTTACTAGGCCGATAGTTGGGAATATCGGCTGGTCCAACTTTATCTTTCCATAAAAAAAAGAGTTATAATAAAAGTATATTTGAAAGGTACTCTATTGTGTAATAATAATATGTAAGAAGATAGTAGACAGTAGTCAGCAGAAACCATATTATAATAGGTAACTTAAATTCATAGCTCTAGATAATTAGATATTTAATTAATATTTTATGGAGAAAGTGTTCGCAAAATAAAAGTATAAAACAGTTACCTAATTAGTTTTATATAGGGGACATTGACTAATGATTCTGTTACGAAATGTTAAAAATCAAAATTAACATATTAAAAATACACATTATACACATTAATAAATCAGACAAATAGAACTTGTGTCTATAGTGACCGACTAGATTATTCATGTTCAACACGAGAAAGGTAAATAGCAAAAACTATGTGAGGAATAAAAAAATTTTTCATTTGTATAGGAGGGGCTGGTCAAAATGTTGTCACTGTCTAACAAAATCCGAAATGACGCCACTGCTAGAAGTCTATATTGCGGTCGTCTATCGATGATACTATTGTAACTATAATAGTATCACACAAATACTATAAACACTGGCTAAAATATAATGATGTTTATATAATAATAGATGCACAATCGATTTTTTTTTTACGAAATTCACTAGGTATTCAATAAAAACTAATTACTGCAGTCCCGTAATAAAGTCATCTCAATGAGTAGAATTACTGTTGGCATATTATGTATATTTTGAATATTGTATTTGTATATTACTTTGTTCATTAACTATTTTAATCCGTGTGGTATAGATAACGTAAAGATAACCATAGAAGAATAGGTTCTTCCACAAATACTTTCTGAATAATTTCGTATACCATTTTCGAAAAACGACCAATAAATGCAATTATATTATATTATTGTATTTTTAACTTTGAATATAAAATATAATCTAATGATATATTTTTTTTTTCATAGTACACATTTTTATTTTTTTTATATCATTATACTATAATTATAATGTTTGGTACTATTTTCATAATTTAAAATATAATTTTCGGTCGAGGACACTTCAACACGTGCGACGACATGCATTTTGACAGCGGGCCGGACTATTCACCGCGGCATGCCAGAATAATTGATAAAAAATATCCTTTAAATTACATAATTTTATATTTTAATATTTAATAAATATCACTATTTTGATAGTATAAAAGTAAAATAAGCTAATTAACACGTTCACAGTTTATAGTGATAAAAAAAAAAAAAAATCATAAATGTATTTATCTGTATGATTGACATACAGATATATAGATAAAAAAATAATGTTTTCCTAGTAAAATTAAAACAGTAGTTCCCACAAGCCAAATCGATTTATAATTTATACTTGTTTTTAAAAAAATTATTCATATTCCCACGGTCGTTTAACTTCGAAAATTAAAATAACACAGCCAAGGGCAACATTATTTTTATTTAAAATAGATACTCTCCCTTTGAACATTCCATAAAACATTTTTTTCGGAATGTTATAATTTGATGTTAAGTTTGTTAAGTCATAGCCGCTTAAGACGTAAGATCCCTAAAAATAAAATTATTTTCATCAAATTTTAATATAAAATTATTAAAATCAATTTACCGGTTGATACGGGCAATTTGATGTTTTTAATCCGAAATCTTTCACAATTCGTGGCCAATCTTTTCCCAAAAAGAATTTCAATATTGAACACGCATTAGGTGCTTTGTAATTATATTCATTGTCTTTCCAGCCACCTATTGAATCTTTTACGGCGTAATTCGCTTGAAACTTGTAAAAAATGTACATAATATGTATGTATTATATCAATATCAATAAAATAATATCTGAAGTAAAACTTGAAAACTGTTATGAATTAGTAAAAAAAATAGGGATAGGGATAAATATTAAAATTGTCGATACAATGATTAATAATGAATAGAGAATTGGCCCAAAGCAAAACATTAATCGACTTAGAAGAATAGTTAATATTTATAAGAATCATCAAGACGAGATATTTATTTTTAATTTTTAAATCGATCTACCGAAACCATCAGTAACCACCCAGATATGTATAAGAGAAGTATAAAAGAAAGTCACATAATATACCACTGACGTAAAAATCGATCTAAAAGTTTGACAACATTAATTGGAGTCTTTGGAAAGCCAGATTTTAATTCTGAGAAATGTTTTTAATTTATAAATTTGTCTATCAATGGTCGATCTAGGCTATTTAAAAAACATATTGTTTTTTTGTCATGTTATTTATCATTATATAATTGTTTCAAAAAAAAAAAAAATGCCCCAATGGATCCCTAGAAAAGAGGCCCACAAATTGAAATCGGTTTTCATTTTATAAATCGGACTTTTCAAAGTTTCATACTTTTATCTAGCTTACCTATACCTCTTCGACGGAAATATCGTGATTATACAACAATAAATAGTAACACGAGTACCGAGTTATTTTCAAATTCATTTAATAATGTACTTAAATATTTTGAAATTATTAGATTTTTATTTGGTAGAGTCCTCTTAAATGCAAAATGTAGTAATTTATTCAAAGGCATCAGAGATCTATGCAAACAAAATAACTTTCTACTTTAATAAATATTGATACTTTGGATAGAAAATGGAGACTTTATAATAACGAAACAAACGAAAAAAAATAAATTTCACTCCCTAAATAAAGAGGTTATCAAAAACTTAAAATAAAATTCTAATTATTTAAATAATTAGAATTATTGGGGTCCAAAGAAACTGCACATGTTTGTTAGCTAGGTGCAAGCAGTGAACTAGAGATTTAATAATTATGAGAAGGAGGAATTGAAAGAGTTGAAATATTGCAAGAAAGCAAGATTGCGAGTCAGAAGCAATTAAAATAAATATGTAATATTAAACATTAAAGCATTACAAAATATACCAATAAAGATTCATTGAAACGTATAGATAAAATAAATTGTAGAGTGATAATTCTTGCGGGACACTCAGCAGTGAAAAATGAAGAAAAAGGATGTAATATAAGGCTTTTCGTACGATTAATCGTGATGTTAATTTAAACAAAATGAAAAATATAGGTATAATTTAGTCAAAATTAGCTATATGTTTTCTTAACTCGATGATAGGAAAAAACAAATGGTTACTTAACATAATTGAGATATTGGGTGACGAAATGGATATTGAAGGCGGGGTGTGACACAAAAAACTACTATATTTCTCATAATATTTAACATTGAATTAAACGATATTGAATCTATAAAATTCAAAAGCCGTTTAGTAACTATGTCGATGACACAGATTCGGTATGTTCAGAGGATTCATGAGAAGATATTTTTAAAAATATAAAAGAAAAATTGCAAACTATAAAACAACGGTTAAGTATAAACAATTTATTTCTAAATTAATACGATAATACCACTGTTATTGTACTTCACGCTTGGAAAGATAACGTTTACGAAATAAAAATTATATTGTAATACACTAGACAAATATACCACGAGCAAAAAGTGAATTTAATTAGAAGTATAAGGTATTTAAGTATAGAAATGTGTTAATATGGAATTAACAAGGATTCTCAGTTTCTAAAAATGCGTGATATTATTAAAATATTTAGTACTCATTGAAACTATAATTATAATTATGGAATGATAAGATTGGAGTAATATTATAAAAATTTTTTTACAAAATTATAAACTAGTCAGAATGCAGTTATCCGCATATAGTTATACAAATTAGCTCAAGATAATAAATAAAAAATATTTCAGATCTAAAATTCTGTACAAAAAATAAATAAATAAATAAACAAATATCATTGTAAAAAAACTACTAGCTCTCTCACTACGTTTAGAATCTAAACCTGTGTACCAATATTACTGTCATAAGCATAGTTATTTATCTACTTAAAAAAAACATAGCTCAATAATACCTTTGTATTTAATATTTACTTTAATTGTTGTTACTCCAATTCATTTTCACTGAAAATGGGTTCTATAATAAACAATATAAGGTTTTCCGAACGAAACTATAATTAATGTAATAAAAAAATAAAAAACTTTATTTGTTAATAAAAATATATATAAAAAAATAATATATTGTATATATAAAAATATATGTGCTGATAGTATTCAAAATAAGATTATAAGTTACAATATTAGTTTCGTAATTTATCTATCAACCTAACATTTCTTTTCCACTTTTTACCCTTTCTAGCCCGTATCCACCACTAATATTAAACATTGGATATTTACTAGGTATAATAGTTTGAAATGTTTGTAACTTTGATATTCGATAAGTGGTAACTGGTAGAATATAGATACGTATTTTTTTTTAATAAATAAAAAATTGTGTATTTATGGAATTAGTTCATAATCTATAATTTATGACAATTAAAAAATGAAAATAACATATTTTAAAAACTTCTAAAATGTAGAAATAATAAGATTAATTAAGTCACTGTTTTGCTAAAAAAAAATTGTTTAAATGATCTTGAATTACGAAGAAATAATAAAAATCTATTTAGTAGAAGTTAAATTTTTACCGTATTTCGAAGGTTTTTTTGATAAAAATGAGGTCACGTTTTGGACCAAGTTCCTTCTGTTGGAAAAATTGTATATACAGAATATACACAATTACTAAAGTGTTATTTTGATCCAATAATTTCATTATTATTCGTAAACTTACAGATAATGTATCATCAAATGGAACTTTGAATGTAAGATTTCCTCTCAGTTCAGTAACGTTCCTAGATCTTTTATTTAAAAAGAAATTTGCCTGTATATCGGTATTCCGATTTGAACTACAAAATTGAATCCCTCTGAGAAACATATTGTAGTCTCCCTACAATGAATTTCTGTAATTAATAATTATGACTAAAATATTGTGTTTGTTTTTAAGTCTGGGATACCATAATAGTTACGTTAATTAAAATTTAAATGATAAATTTATGACTAAATTTAAAGTTAAATAATTGTTTATGATTGAATTTAAATATAAAACAATGTCTGTAATTATTCGGTAGATTTGTCCTTCTTCAAAAATTTAACTATAAAAATGAGATGTAATGATTTTTATGTTAAAAAATTTCCGATTGTATTTTCTCTACTAAAAATTTTAATTATGTTAGAATAAAAATTGCATACAAACGCAGATAATGCTTTGATCCTTCAAGTTAGCAATAGCTGTGTACGTAAGACGACAAATTATAGTGTAAATGTGTAACACACTCATATATTTTTATATCATAATAATGCGTTAAAATATACTTACGACCGGTAAATTTGGGAAGAATCCATAGTTTATTTTCAACGGTTCCGCATGAGATATAAGTAATAAAATACATAAATATTTCATTATTATCTGTCGTACAATATATACGACCTTTTAATGAAATGGACAGAAATATTCACTATGTCGATGTACGAGTATTTCACATCGAATGAGCTCGGATTTTTTGTTTTGTAAAATATTAACCTCGTTTATTATATAACTTATTATTCGTATTGTAATACGTATATTTTCTGTGATATTTCCTAGGTGTTATTATTTAACCGTGATAATATGTACTATCAAAGTATATGGTTTATCAATATATGTAACTATCATGCATCATACGAATACTAAATAAATGATAACGTTATAATAGTCATATTATATTATATAGTTATAATAGTGAATACACGACCGCGATTTAATTTATACAATTTACAATTCAATATAACGATAAACTATTGCGGTCCCATATAATAATAACGTGTGGAATTTTGGTCGGCACATTGTATAAAATATGAATTATATTTGTGTTTTTTTGAATATAATTTTAATCCGTGCGATATAGATAATATTAGATATATAATAACAACAGAAAAATAAGATCTTCCACAAATACATTTCCATTTATTGTGTAATTAACTTCCGAAAAAACGATCAATAAATGCGATTATAATATTATTGTATTTTTAACTTTGAATATAAAATATAATCTAATAATTATATATTTTTTAGAAATAATTTTTTTTTTTTTTTATATTATTACGATATAATGATAGGGTATACATACTATATTTTTATCACGTACATCATAATTCGCAACTGTCCTAATTTAGGTGTCCTAGACCTCACCGCGTCCGTTTCGACACCTGACTTTAAATAATAATATAATTATACAAAATATATTCAATTATAAAAATGGACTTACAAATTCTTGCAAATTAAAAGTTATCGATTGGTACCAATTTCGAAGCTCTAGGCCGACATGGATGGGCTACATGAAGTTGACCCACCCCTATATATTTTTATAATTTTTATAGAAAACCCGTTTACTTGCAAATTCCAAAAATAGACTTGCAAATTCTCGCAAATAACTTGCAAAATATTGGTGAATGTTTGGTAATGATATTATCTTAATATGGATGGACTAACTTCACGGACGTCGAAATATCTTCGAAATGTCATAATTATTAATATTTTAATATTTAATAACTCTATTTTTCATGTTCCCTCTATGTTTATTCATTAGTACCATACTTTTTTATAAGCATTTAACATTTTTATTATTCCTAATTATAGATATAATGGGACAAATTACTCGAAACGAATGATTAGGTATTTTTTTTTTTATAAATTATTAAGCATAATCATTTTTACCCTTATATTATTATATTATAATTAACTATTTAGTATAGCAGTTAATAATATATTCTATTTGTTGCCTATATACACCTAAATATATTTTTAGTATATATAATATTATATACCTATACATATTATGATGTTTGGATATTAATATAAACTGTTTAGTCAATTTTCTGTTTGTGGATCTACAAATCTACGTGTTTATTTATTCCAAAAATATTTATTTCGATAGAAAGTTTATATACATTGTATATACATATAAGTGGTTCAATGCCAATATATAATTATTTAATGGCATTAAAACACACGTTCTCGCTTTTTAATTACAGACTATTTCCTAGTCACCATGATTAAAAATTTAAATAGAAACGATAGGTGAGGATATAGTTACTATGAACGAACATGGAGGTTTTTTTAAAAATTGAAATGGATTTTTTAAATTTGACGATTTTCAATCACAAATTTTAGATGTATTATTATAATTACCGAACAAAAACTCTCTGCTCGGTCTTAGTTTAAGTTCTCGTGTTTTTTTAGTGTAATTATTTCTGGTTTATGATAATATTTCATCAAACTGTGATTAGAAAGCCACATGTGTAGTTTTTGAACAAATGTCGTAATTCCATCACAATAAATAGTGGTACAGATATACGACTATTTTTGGTTTACTTTTAAAATACATTTTAACATTTTTTATTGTTAAATTTTCATTATTCAAAAAACGTCTATACATATTTGCCTTTACAGAACCCCTCAAAAATAGACGGTATTGCATCTTATTAATTTAATTTACTCGTTAAAATTCGTAATAGCTATATATTATATAGGTACTTCAAATAATGAATTATTTTAAATGCGTCAAATAGATTTTTCTATTTAAAAAATAAAAAATAAATAATAAATAAAATATGAATAATATTATTTATAATCGCAAACTTAATTTCAAAGGCAGAAATATACTTATAAACTAGGGTGACCATATTTTGAAAATTAAAAAATAGGACGACAATAAAAAAAAGTGAATATCATAATAATTTTCTACCAATATCTACTTAAATTAGTTTAAAACGGTAAATAAGCAACTTTTTCTGCTAAAATTTTCATAAGTCGCTTAGAAAACGGTAGATAATCAAAAAACGGGACCCAACTTACAAATGCTGGTTCAAAAGCATCCCTTTAAATTTTGTCGGGGCAATGGGACGCAATCCAGAAACGGCAGGTATGGTCACCTTATTATAAACTTCTTTAGTTCTTTAGTAATGTGCCTGCTACAAATTTGTGTACCTATATGGTACTATATTCGAATTATTTTTGAATATTAAATAATATTAATTGATATGGCTCCTTTTAAATATCTTTTTAGGTCTCTATCGGACAATTCATTAGGCAAACATTTTCATATTAAAATAATGTATGATTTTATTCATTCAAAATCAATTTGGAAGGTATCCCTATATGTACAGATTCCCTGAAATGTTATTTTCCGTCGTGAAAAACATATTTTGGTCTTTTAACATCCGATGGTCCTGGAACTCAATTTTTTTATTCATCAGTTTTTGAATATATTTTGAGGGCATAATCGTGTCTCAGTTCATCATTCTTTTTATCCCCCTGTAACGCTGCAATTATACCCGCTAAAAAAAAAAATAAAAATAAAAATAGTAGTAAACTACTAACTAGTAGTACCTACTGTAGTAGTAATTACTAATTACTAACTAGTAGTGAACTACTAATAGTAGTTACTACTAACTAGTAGTAAATTACTTTCTAGTAGTAAACTAATGCAATTCCTTAGTAGTTTGTCCAAAAATACTACTAAGGAGTTTTAGTAGTTTTTTGTTAGTAGTTATTAATAATTTTTTTTCCTAAGGATCTCTATCTCTCTCTTTATTTTTCTCTTTTAAGCCCTAATGATTTTCCTTTTTGTTATCGTTATGATTTTATTTGAAAATTAAATTCCTCGTCACTTCTCTTTCATTAAATATTCTGATCTTATCACCAATTTACTTCTTTAACTAATTCAATATCTTCTCACTGCGTTTAATTTGGTTTTCCTCCTATCCTTATTACGTATTGATTATATGTCCATGGTCATTAATTCTCATTTCTCATTTTCCTATGCAATTTCCTCACATACCTATAAATATCGCTTCTACGTTCAATATTTCATTTTTTATTTATGTTACCCACCTAGGCGTAACGTTTATTTGTAATTTCAAATTTATCTCAACTAAATAAATGAAAAACTTTGAACGGTGACATGAATAGCTAGTTAATATATACATACGTTTTCAATATATTTATAATTATTACTACAAAACTCGGATTTCAATGCATTCACATCTATATTTTTGGAATACAATGCTCGACACAATAAAATTTAAGCTAAAAATGTGTTCTTAATAACAACATTTTTTAGGGAATTTTTTTAATTCTTCGTGATTTTTGAAATTATTCTTTGCATTTTTAGTTTAGATATTTGTATAAGTATGTTTATCTAGTAAGTTAGAACAATATGACACACCTATAGTTAGTTTTTAAACATAATAGTTCACAAGATCTAACCTGTATATAACCGTAAGACTTAGAGCTCTGCATGGTCCGGTCCAGACCAGTCCAGACCGGACTGGACCGGACCGCGGTTCGGTCTTTTCGGTCTTTTTATATTTTAATTCATAGCGGTCCGGTCCGGTCCGTCCGATTGCTAAAGGTTATATGTCCAGTTCGGTCCGGTCCGTCCATAATATAAAAGTCGATCTAATATTGGTCCGAGTTACAAAATCGTAAGTCTGATTTACATTTTAAACGCCAATTTATTAATTAAATTTTACATATACATATTACAATTTATTCGGATATTCGGGTTTATTATAATAAACATATACAGTTTCGTTATCCCAAGTTCGTGACATTCTATGGTTACCTTATTACGTATATATTGCTTTATATTTTATACCGTATATTTGATCAACCATATACCCATATTAATAGATATTTATAAGTGCACAGTGCACATGCATATCGATACAATATGATCAAACCCTTCAAATTTTATATAGCGTCCGTATAAATGATGCGTAGTGCGTACACATCGATAATACTGAAATATTCTTATTATGAACCGGACCAACTCATTTTGAAAATAATTGTCTTACGTGACGCATATTTTGTTTATAGTTATAATATATAAAATATTATACACTCGTAGTCGTAGTTGTTGTTTCACAAATTGTGTATATTGTTCACTCTTAAGTAAGTAATTATTTAAAATTAAGACGATGTCGTACCTATACAAATTTTGGTACTTGTTTGTTATTGCCCCGTCGGCCGTTAGTCACCGATTTTCTGTGAAGTAAGAAGGGTAACGCTCGCGAAAAATCGAAAATAACCCCTGATTTGCTGTGAAACACCACGTCGAGTAATTAAGTGGCTAAATCGAGCCGGGCGAGTTTAATTCGAAAATATATGCTAATAAATAATAGTACTAATAGTACTGACTAGTGGTTGGGTGATAACAAACAGGTACCCAAATTTTTAATGAAAAACTAACATTAGCATTTTACATTTTTGTCAACTTACAAACATGTTAAAGATACGAAACAAAAAACAAATTATAGCTAACAATATTATTTAGTGGTCCGGTCCGGTCTTAGGTTTATATATTTAAGTTCGGTCCGGTCCGGTCCGGTCTTAAGTATATATATATATAAATTCGGTCTAGTCCGGTCCGGTCTTAGGTATATATATTTAAATTCGGTCCGGTCAAGTCCGTTCATTGAACATTTTATCGATCCGGTCCGGTCCGTAAAATAACGGACCGTGCAGAGCTTTCGGGAGTAAGTAATATATATATATATATATATATTATTTCATATTTTTTATTTTATACCTATTAAATGTCAAAAAAATTAAAATTATTTTTAGAACATTTTCTAAAATCCAAAATATAATAATAATTTTACAAGATAACTTTTATTTTAGGACATTGAAATCCATAACTTTATATACAAAACTAATTAATTTATTACACAATATTTTAGTAGAAAATTTGACGTAAAAACAATTGAATATAATAATTGTGTTTGAAACGACTGTAGAAATAATGCGATAAAATATACTTACAAGGGGTAAATTTGGGTAGAATCCATGGTTCTTTCTCACTGGTCATGCACGATATATAAGTAATAAAACACACAAATATTTCATGAGAATCCGATTTTCCGTCTTTATTATATCGCATAGGTATAATAATATACCACATTTTAAAAAAATACGCAGTATTCACTGATCGATAACATACATCAAATGCGAGCTCTGCTGTTTATTTTTGCTTTGTGAAAAATTAAAATCACGTGTAGTGTTTGATATTCTATTCATATTGTAACATGTATAATGCATATTTTCTATAGTTTCCTGTGTATTATTATTTAACTTTGATGTGTACCTACTGTGGGGCATGGGCCACTACCAAATCGGATGAATTTAAATTAGCGACTTTTGAACGGAAAATATTAAAAATAAATTATTAATCTAAAATTACCAATGAATAGGAGAATATGAGTAACGGACAAACCAGAATATTTAAGACCTGATGACACGGTGAAGTGAATATCAACGGATAAGTCTTAGAAAGTAGTAGATTTCGTTGGGCTGGACACGTTTTGGAGATTAGAGTGATCAATTAGACTGTTTACGAAATGGAAACCAATCACAAAAAGGCCAATAGGACGTTCTAGATAAAGAATATAGAGGACTTGAAAGAACATGGAACAGAGAATGGTTAGGAAGAGAGACCAATTGGAGGCAAGTGGTTGTTGCGGCAAAGTGGTATAGATAACGTATAGATAACCATAGAAGAATAGGTTCTTCCACAAATACGTTTCTGAATAATTTCGTATACCATTTCCGAAAAACGACCAATAAATATAATTATATTATATTATTGTATTTTTAACTTCGAATATAAAATATAATCTAATATATTATTTTTTTTCATATTACACATTCTTTTTTTTTTATATCATTATACTATAATTATAATAATTGGTACTATTATCATCACCTAAAATATAATTTTCGGTCTAGGACACTTCAGCACGTGCGACGACATGCATTTTGACAGCGGGCCGGACTATTCACCGCGGCATGCCAGAATAATTGATAAAAAATATCCTTTAAATTACATAATTTTATATTTTAATATTTAATAAATATCAATATTTTGATGACCTGTGTTTATAAATATGTATCCATCCTATATTTTTTTTGATATAAAAGTGTAATAGTATAAAAGTAAAATAGATCAATTAACACGTTTAAAGTTTATAGTGATAAAAAAAAAAAATCATAAATGTATTTATTTATATGATTGACATACAGATACATATTACATAAAAAAAATAATGTTTTCCAAGTAAAATTAAAACAGTAGTTCCCACAAGCCAAATCGATTGATAAATTATACTCGTTTTAAAACAATTATTCACTTTCCCAAGGTCGTTTTAATTCATAAATAAAAATAATACAGCAAAGGAGATCATTATTTTTATTCAAAATAGACACTTTTCCTTTGAACGCTCCATAAAACATTTTTTTCGGAACGTTATAATTTGATGTTAAGTTTGTTAAATCATAGCCACTCAAGACATAAGATCCCTAAAAATAAATTTATTTTCATCAAATTTTAATAAGAAATTAATTAAAATTAATTTACCGGTGGATACGGGCAATTTGAGTCAATTAATCCGAAATCGTTCACAACTCGTGGCCAATCTTTTCCCATAAAAAACTTTACTGTTGAACACGCATTAAATCCTCTGTAATTATAGTCATTATCTTTCCAGCCACCTATTGCGTCTTTTATCGAATATTTTGCCTGAAACTTAAATTTATGCATTATATCAATATGAATAAGTAAAATAATATTTTAAGTAAACTTAAAAATTGGTATGAATTAAAACAAACAAAATAATTTGTTTTAATTCAATAAATACATGTTTCGAAACCAATGTTTTCCTCTTCAATGTTAAATAACAACTCAGCAAGTAGTATTTTGTTAAATAAAAACAAAATTATTTTGTAGAAATTAGTTTTTATTTATATTTATAATCAATTAAATATTTAACTAAATACTTTTTAGTGGTATACCTAAATAGGGCCTCCGTATTTCCCCCCTATATGATTCCAGTTATAATATTAGTAATAGGACTACTTGACAATTGACACTAATTTTATCTAGTAAGTACAATTAAAAATCTTTTTTTATGCCAATCATAACATATTTACTAAGATTAATAATTATTTTCAGACGTTATTTTGTTTTCAAATTTCAAGAAATGAAATTGTATCTAAACTATAAACCTGCAAGGCTATAGAAAATTGGCTTCACCAGGCCTGAGATGAGTTTGACCAATCTAACCGACTTGAAAATATTGTATCCAACGCCCGACTAAACCAAACCTTGCAGGTTTCTAATTTATTTACAAATAAATATTGAAATCGTCGGCGATATTATATAGTGGAACAATGTCACAATAATACATCCAGTTATATATATAATTTATAGGTTACTGTCTTCAAATAATTATATAGACACCACTAAAATGAATTACATGATTTAATTCTTAAAAAATCCATAACAAAGGTAGCCAAGTATAAAATAATAACGAGTTACATACATTTTACTTGAACAATATTTAAAATACATTTACAATTACTTAAACAATAATTAAGGATGATTATGTCATAAAATTTTACTAGATTCAGATTATAGGTAGCTGCGTACCTATACATAAATATTGATCAAGTTTTCATAAAAATAAAAACTGTAAAAAGAGATTTTAAGCAAAATTCCTCTATGCCAGGAGGCATAATGCGATG
>JAIPRL010003000.1:0-51846 GCA_025469235.1 Pemphigus obesinymphae | reverse complement strand
TTCTAGGATATTAAATAATTGATTCCACTGCACATTGTCGAAAGCCTTCTCAAGGTCCACAAACGCAATGAATGTGTCTTTATTCCTTCTGATTTGCTTTTCTAATAGTATTCTTAGTGTTATTATTGCCTCTCTAGTACCTATACTTTTCCTAAACCCAAATTGGTCACTACCCAGGTTTTCGTCTATCGTTTTGTCTATCCTGTTCTTGATATATATATATATATAGGTATATATTATATATCGGTACAAGACAATATTATAACATAATTAATTCATAAAATTGCAAACGTATCTATGTTTAACTCATGCATATATTATATGTAATCGATTTTTTTTATATAAGTTCAATAACGAACTTCTTTATTTTCAAATATGTGTGTTAATTTCTCTTAAATAGTTATCGAAAATAATATCTCGGATTTTTTTTCTTATTGACTAGAAGAACATATAAAAGAAAATATTTCAACTTTACACAAACATCATAAAACGTTTATTTTTATTATTTAATATGTATAATATTTAAAATCATAGATATAGATATATGATATGGTATGATAATTACTAACTAGTATTTGTTTTGTAAGTAAGTATATTTTTATTATAAAAATAATGTTGGGGTAACTAATTTTTACTTGTAATCTATGTAATAATACATAGGTACCTATCAATTTTGTACACTTTTTATGTAGGTAATATAAAGACCACAGAAATTGTCATTTTTTAATTGTATCATATTGTGTTTAATAACATTGATAACACCATGTGTGTAATATTTTATATTCATAATCCATTTATATTGGCAATAATATAAACGTGAAAGACTTTTTTTTGATTAATTTTAGGACTCGCAAGTCTTAACGTACAATATTAATAATATTATCAATATCATCATTAAGTCATTATTTTGTTTTTACTTTAGTATCTATTAGTAGTAAAATAAAATATCCGATTTTTTTTTGTATGTTATATGTTAAACATAAAACTGAATATTTCATGAAAATATTCGATTAATTTATAAACTGAAAAAAAAATAAAGATTTTATGTAGCAAACTATGATAAGTTCAAGACTGTAAGTTATTGAACTATATGTACATTCTAGTAAAATATAATGTGATAATTTTGGTTGTCTTTAAATCTGAAATTAGCTGAAATGTTGATACTGTTAGGAATTCGGACATTGAATTCAATGCACAACCATATAATACAAATCTTATTCTGTAAAATATATTAATTTATTTTCGTCTAAAACCCGTAAATATGAAATATCATATCTTCTAGAAAAAATAATAAAAGATTTGAATAATTGATTACTTAATCATAAAATAATTTTTTGACTTTATAAAATTAAAAAATCATTTTTGTATGATTTTCATTACAAGAAGATTTACTTGTTAATTCATTTTAATTGACTTGTTAAAAACTTTTTTTAGGTTTCCATACATAAAAATAGATACCTTATATTTCCTTTGTGCCCATCCATCCATCTATCTATCTATAATATAGTTATTAGGGAAACAGAAATATGAAATTCTTACACATAAGTTGTTCTTCCTAATGTCCATACGTCCGTTTGTTAAAATTCGTTACCGAGGTTGTCAAATAAAAATTTATATAAATATGTAGTGTGTTTTTTTATGTTTTATCACTTTTACATGTCTATACATAAGTATAATAGATTAAACCAATTGTTTTAAAATTGTTTATAGAATTATAGATTACTGTTCAAAATATGTATAGAAACCGACAATTCAGAATGTATGCAGAATGGACTTTCTATTTGTTTTAAGATATTGAGTGTACCAAAGAAGCTATTGATTTTCAAGTTATGTTTATTTTTTGTAAACTGATTTCTGACTAGAAGGAGCCTAGGAGGATCTTTGGCGTTGGTATGATTTTGATAGAAAATCGGCTCTAGATGTTATCCTATACAAAATATTTTTATATTTATCCAGTTATTTTCTTATGGAAGAATAAAAACTTCTTTCTATACAATGTATATAGTCATACAGTGTTAGTTTTGAGTAATTTACTTTTAAAAATCAATTGAATTACATTACAAGTTACATCAAATACATTTATTCCAATTACTTTAAAGTTACTTTAAATTATTTTTATCGAGTTAAGTTACTGAATTAATTCAAAAATAACAAAGTTACAATTGAAGTTACTTTTTTTTTATAAAATATTAACATTAAATTATATAGCTATTAAGTTTTCACTTTTCACATTTGAGAAGCATCTAATTACAAAATTGATCCTTGGACATACTGCACATGCGCGAGTACTATAATTATCATATCATTTTCTATCGTAAAACTCTGATTATACGGCCGCTGCATTTTGCTTGGCACATGGGCATATGTAAGCGCTCACATTATAACTTTGACGTCACTGAATCTGAGTGGCGCGTAATTATTCCGCAGTGATAAATATTTTGTAAAATTTATTTTCTCGGTCATATATAATTTTTAATAATATTATAAAAAATGTTTAACTTAATAAATACCGCGTTACTTATCATGTAAATTAATTTTATTGGATTAAATTTGAGTTACTTGTAAATAATAATAAGTAACGCAATTACTACTGCCTAATTATTACCGAAAAGAGTAATTGCGTTACAGTAATTTGTAACACTTTGTACATGGATATATTGCTTATTTGTGTATATAGTATTAAAATAAAAATAAGTTACCAAAGCTCATTTTGCCAACGTCCTAATACCTCGGCTTCTAAATGTACTACAAGAAAACAATATCACGAAAAGTTTGTTTATTGTATTGAATTTATATATAACTATGTCTTATTACCTATATCCAACAAAACGAATTAAAATTGTAAACGTAAATGAACAATTGGAAAAACACACTTTATTTCCTGATTTTTATTTCTCTAGTAACTACATAGGTGCACGTTCACGTGTATATACGTTCAGTTTTCCGTTCAAACTTGACTGAACGATAAACGTGATATGATATGACGATATTTTTATTTTTATCATCACGAATATTTATTTTTATACTTGTTATCAATTTAATGCGTTATTTAACAAAATATTGTTCTTGTATCTATAGTTAATTGAATTGAATTTTTCTTCTAACATGCTGTGAACTATAGACAAGATTCTTTTAACTTCGACTTCTATTGCATGTTATGCGAAAGTCAAAGGCAATAAAAAAAACCAAAAACTGTTCAAAATATATAAAAAAACTGGTTGGAAAAGCGAATTACATATTCACATGTTAATTTATTGAACGATTTACGTCTCGAACCAATTGATTGGAGAAATTACTTGCCAATGGACGAGGATACATACATAGAACTATTAACTCTGGTGATGCATTATATCAAAAAGCAAGATGTGATGAGAAAAGCAATTACTTCACATGATAAATTACGATTTTTGGTAACTGGTAGAAATATGCAAGACTTAAAATACTCCTAAATCTCTAGACAAAATGATTACTGCTATTTATAAAGTATTATGGAACGAGTATTTAAAAATAAATTTACTTATAATAATTTTAGTTATATGTACTTAATATATTAGTTTGAATTATGTAAATTAGCCATCATTACAATTCCTAGTTAAAATTAATAATGACTAAAATTACTAAATAATTAATATAACAATATGTACCTATAACAAACTGTAGAATTGCATTATGAGGTACTAACCTACTATTGTGTAACTAATGATGAATTTACATCATTGATGATAACACACACACACACACACATATATATATAATGAAATTTATATAGTTATATATTTTATTTAGTTTCCCAATTCAGAAGATGAACGGAAAGAAATTTCAAAAAAGTTCGAGTCAAAATGGAATTTTCTTCACTGTTTGGGAGTAGTTGTTGGCAAACATGTGTCTATAGTTTGTCTTTCAAAAAGTGGTTTATATTATTATAACTACAAAAGACTTTTTAGTATAGTCTTAATGGCAATTATAAAATTCAAATTATAAGTTCGTGATTTTGAGGCTAATGGTCGTATCTCGGATGGAGGTGTAATTGAAAATATTACTTTTTATGATAAACTAAAAAATAACAAATTACATATTCCTCCTGTAAGTAAATTTTAAGATAGTACAAATAAATTACTGTATGTTTTTATTGGCAATGAGGCTTTTTCTCTAAAATCTAATTTTTAAGGCCATTCGGTCAAAAATAATTTAATTATGAATGTAAATTATTTAATTGCCGTTTATCAAGAGCATAATGTAACAGACGGAAAAAACGTATAATTAACAATAAATCCTTGTATAATAAATAATAAATTATTAAGTGTCAAAAAAAAAAATACAAATACAAATACAAATACAAAATACAATATAAAAAATATTATGTATATGACATTAAAAAAGGGAAAATAAATATAAAATAATACTAAAACTTTTCCTTTACAAAAACATTATTCAAACCTTAACTGAAAATAACTTATTCAAACTTCAATAAAATTATAATATAAAATAAATTTAAAACTTAATAAAAATAAAAAAATAAAAACAAGAAAATATAAATTAAAAATAACCTTAAAACAAAAATAATTTTTGAATTAAAGATACTTTTAAACGAATTACAAATTATTACTATATTTATTTGTATTTACATGAGAAAAATCACTATTATATATATTGTATAATATATGTTATTCTGGTAACTTTGTTGGTGGCTGTATATAGTTTGTTTTGCCATTGTAATGTTTGCTGTGTCGGTTGTTGATAGATGCATTTATGATTGCAATTTTTATTTATATTGCATTATTGGTTGTTCACATAATGGTGGAATATGAATACATGAATACGTGAATATCTATAAATACCTAATTGTTCTTCAAACAAGGCTTAATTAATAATTTTTACTGCAAATATTCTCGTTTTCAGGTTTAACGTACATAATTTTTTTTGTAACATTTTTACCAGTTATCAGTTATATCACAATCATATTTAGATCTGGATGGATTATTCTTCTTTCCGACTAATGTTAAAATTTGATCATCTATGTTACTGTAGGTTTCTCCTGTATAATTTTTTTTTCTATTACAATTTTCTATCTATGTTAAAGAACTTTTCAATAAAGTAGAAACATGAAAGGAAACTAGGAATTTTAATATTATCGTCATCATAAAAATCATGATCATCAATCTATAAAACAAAACGCATTTTTTTGGTACATTAATTAAAATTGATATATTTCTTAACCAACTATTATATATTTTTAATTAAATAATTATATTATATATTTACCTGACTTGAGTGTATTCAAAAAATATGGATTATCACTAACGATACTCGATCTTGGTATCTCATGGTCCTTTAGAAACATTAGTGATTCAAAATACCATATACTTGGTTCGTACACATAATCTATACCAGCACCCGATTTTAAAAATACAGAAATTTTTTATATTCCTTTCTGAATGAGCTGCGTAACGAGATTCTTTTAGCCACATCTTGAATGCTTGAATTCGGACTTCTTCTTTTAGTTTGAAGGATAACATATCATACGCTTCATGTCTTTTATTTTTGTCGCTGTATTTGGGTGATTTTATTTTCCATAAGAAAGTATTTTCTTGATACATCGTAATAAAATCAGTCAATAACTTTTGCGGCCAACTCCTGGTGACCATATTTATAAAACCACAGATCTAAGATTATTACGCATGTAGGTACGTTTTTATTATGTTTTATAAAATGCTATTAAACACTATTGAAGTATTGACATATAAATTTAAAGGGAAAATAAATAGAAATTGGTTTTATTAAGATTATAGAAGATGATAAGCTTCTTATAAGAATGACTTCATCAGTTCCTTCATCATGTGAAATGCAAAATGCAATTTCAATTATATTTGTATAAATTTAGTATTATTACTAACGAAGGTTAGTCGTACATTACCTATTTTAACTATATTTAAGAAACATAAAAATTTAAAAAAAGGAGTTTAATTAATTTTTTTTTTATAAAAACCAATTTTATATCACCTAAAGAATATTCATTAAAAAACCCAGTTTAATGTTGGGTTTTATAGTTTTATGGAAAAAATCACAACATTATTATTGGGCTTTTAAAATAAAAACAAGTATTTTCCAACCATACTTTTATGACTTACTTATAAAAAATCTTAAATCTTAAATCTAAAATTACTATAAGTAGTCAAAAAT
Organism: Pemphigus obesinymphae; assembly: GCA_025469235.1. Lineage (NCBI taxonomy): Eukaryota > Metazoa > Arthropoda > Insecta > Hemiptera > Aphididae > Pemphigus > Pemphigus obesinymphae. Next base: position 45,666 of record JAIPRL010003000.1, on the reverse strand, counting down.
TGGGAAAATATTTTGGAAAAACAATTTTTTTTTACGTTAATATTGTTTAGATAAGTATTCACATATTTCGTGACCATTTTAAGACTAGAATAGGTAATTGTTTTTGTAGTTATGAAGACATAACCATATAATGAAATACATTTATATATATATGTATACAGTAACTATAAATTTGGTCTCCCACTATACGTTTAAAAACCTATTATTGTAATTATAGTATATTTTTAGTGTTTAATCGTAAAAATAAAATTTCGAAAACTTTTGTTCGTTTTATGAACTAGGCCAGTGCTATAGTTAATAATACTATACCTACATTCTAATACAAAGTGATGTTAAAAATTACACAAATATAAGCGGCAATTTTTTTTCTTTTTGGTAATAGTAAGTCAAACGTAAACTTTTAATAGAAAATGTGACTTCTGTACACATAATACTAATGCAATATGATGTAAAACCATAAATAAAAATTAAATCATATTCCAAAAAGTGAAAAGTTAAGCTACTTAAAACTATAAATAACTATTTGTATAAATACGTTATATAATTTTTTATTACAATATGTAAAATAAATAATTTGAAATATTTCATATATAAACAAAAATGCAATGTCAAAAGTATTATTTGCGTATTAAAGTTTGTATTTTGTACTAGTTTCAGCAGAATACTATATCATTGGGAAATAAAATGAACAAAAATAGGTTAACAACATTTTAAACAATAAATATAAACTTTTATATTCATGGGATTGCTTTTTCATATTTATACGTATCTATTAATTTATATATCACATTTTTATTACTTAAAGAGTATTTTATTTTTATCAAACCAAACAAATTTTTTTTATCATTTATTTGAAGTTTTTATTATTTGCCATGATTTTAACTGTTTTTGGTGTCAACTAGGGCGTATGACCGGTAACCGGATTTTATTTTTAAATTCAAAGAGCATTATTTGGTCACCGCAGGTAACCGAAAATTATATTTTGTGGTTTTAAATTTACCGGTAATGGTTTTATGTCATTACCGTTAATTGTAACGGAACCGATAACCTGTCTTAAAAATAAAAAGAAAACAAAAACTTCTCCAAGATGCAAAAAAATATATCATTAAGTATATTATTATTATTTGTTTTGTTTATCATTTCTCCATCGTTGTTACTTATAATTTATACGCGTAACAATTTAATCTTTATTTTATAATACAGATATACCTACTATTGTATTATATTATGTAATAGTAGCCGTATATATTTATATGCTCTTTGGTCTTCCCTTATGATACTATAAAGATATGATTATAAAGAATATAAACGTGAAATATATAGATTAATCAACTGTTCGACTGTTTCGATTGTTGAAAGCACAGACGAATCTATTATATAATATGAAAACTCCGAATAGACGGGTTTTCGTGGGGGAAAAAAAAAGGATCGTTTTCCGTTCCGGCGGCCGCGTGGGTATTTCCTTTTCCGTTTATATAGCGCTTTGGATTTACGATTTTTCCGTTTTCTGTTCGTCCGTATTTCAACTTTTCCGAAGACGCGAACTTTAGGTGCACACCGTATACGTTGTGTGTTCGCCCTATAGATCGCCGTCCATTTCTTATCACCTGAGCGTTTTTCGTCTTATCACGGCGAAATCCCGAAATCGGCGTTTGCCACCTTTTGCCGACGGTAGGTATTCGATGCCGTGGATATTGGATTCGGATTGCCCGGACGTTTTGACTGAACATTTCTTTGTCTACGATATGTGTGCGTATAACCCGTCCAGTTAATCTGCACACTCAGTGACGTCACACGTTTCACCAGAACAAGGGTTCAAAAATATTAATTGAACAATGTGTGACATTTATATTATAATGGATATTATTGGGTAGCTAGTAGGAGTATATAGCCTCAAAAAAAGATTGTAGGAAACATATCTGCTTTTCCCCAGTTTTTATAATCCTTACGGATTTGAAAATGTAACGATCACCAAGTTCATCTGCGAACTGGACGGGTTATACGCATGTTATTATGATTCGAAATTCGATACCGTCCGATATACGAATAGTTTAAATTTTAAATACTTACGAGAAATCTCGACCACTATAATATCATCCGAGTAGATAGATAGATATAGATAGATAGATAGCTTAGTAGTATAAGGCGTTGTTGTTAAATGAATTTTCGATACGGGTACATCGGTTCAAATTCCACTAAGTCGATTTGATTTTTTTTGCAGTTTTTTTTTCTCGATTTCAGCGTCTGCGGAGATAACCAGTGTTTAATGTTTCTTCTATATATGCGACATGCAAACAAAATCTTAATACATTTTCTTATCGTCACAACTTTTATTGTTAAATTTTTTTTATTATATTTATTATATTTTTTTCTTTTCGTTTGAACTACATATAATTATACCGAGTACCTATTATAATACCAAATACTCTGTGGCATGTTCGTATTTTTTTACGGAGATTCGTAGATTTCCATTTAAGGAAAATAGTTTTATAGAACACCGAGAACGGTAAGTCCGACCGACTGATTCACATAATAGGTACTTTTACAATATTATTTTTAAAATGAGGTGGTATGTAATAAATTTTAAATCGTTGGACTTCCGTAGTATTTTTTAAAATTTTTTTTATATTTATATATTTTTATATTAATACATTCGGGCGAACTTTTATCCGGAGGACTTTCAAACATTTCCAAATATGTAAAAACTCGAAATGATAAGTCCGACCGAATTCACATTTGTAGAGTAAACACCTACTATATTTTATTAAATCCATATAATATTTATAATCGTTAGATTTTTGTGGTATTTTTCAATATTTGTATTATATATAATTTATGTATGTTATTTGAAACCCATTACGGCGTTACACTTGGGCGAGAACCGAGTTCGAGATATGAGTTTCATCAGACTTCCGTAATATTTTTATCAATTTTAATTATTTTTATATTAATACATTCGGGTGAACTTTAATCAGGAGTACTATAAAAAAGCTTTATAAAAAGTCGAAAACGATAAGTACAACCAAATTCACATATATAGAGTAGGTACCTATTACATTTAAATATAATTTTTCACTAAAATCGGTAGTTCTCCGTTAGGTTGCGTTAAACCAAATAGAAAAAAAAATAACCTCTAAAAAGTTCGACAAGATCAAGTTTTCTATCAGAAACCTATATACCAAGAAACTTTTACTTAAATTGTTTGTCCGAAAAAGTATATAGGTAGGTACACTATATACCATGTGTAGTATACATAAGTACATAAAAAATATATAACTAATATTGTAAATCTAAATATTCCATGCTACATTCTGAATCTAAAACTATATATTACGGTTTAAATTTTAAAAACATTGAAAAGTATAATTTTTATTATGTTTTTTATCTATCTATTAAAACATTACTTTTTGATCATTTATTTGTTTTTTTTTTGTTTATAAATTTTATTATGAGTTACTGATATTTAAAAATAATAAATATTATATATTATATACCTAATATATATTTTATATACTTATTGTCGTATGCGTCAATTTTTGGGCTAAATAGGCCGAATATACAACATAATAAAAAATGAAATTAAAAAATAAATAAAATCGTAATTTTTTTAGAATATAATAACTTTATTATCATGAGCATTATAATATTACAAAATATTGTATTATCAATATTTTGAAGTATTGTCTAATACAATAATATATATTTAGGCCAGCTAAATATAATATAAATGTAACTATTTTACATTATAATCTTTTTTTATTAGTACCTACCTAATTGTTTTAATTTAATTTTAAAATGTTAAATAAGCATAGTACACATAGTATTGAAATCTAATATACTCGTATTCTATATTTATACAATAAATCGTATAAAGAAAACTTGAATATTTACTTTTATAAATGGGTTTTGTTATACGTAAATATATTTATACAACTATATTAATGGTACTTAAATGTAATGAAAACCATTGACTGGTGTTGTTAAAAATGTCCCTCCAAAAATCTGTTTTTTACTTGGATTTTCCGTACACGATTTATATGAAAAGTAGTCTAATCTTATCCGCTGATCACTACAAATTTTGTTATCAATAGCCCCACAAAATTATAAATAAATTGATCTAGGTATTTAATAGTATTATAGTTTATAATGTATACATCTATTAGGTCGTATTTATATTTTAAGTACCTAGATTATATAATTTTAACTAATTTTGTGATTCTAGTTTGTTCATATCTTCTAAATTTTACCAAAAATAAAAATAAAAATATTATGTGCATTTTAGTTGATCGGAGATCATTAAATTTTCTCAATATGACATCATTTTTATTCGTTCTGGTGGTCATACGATTTACGTGTTCACAACGATCTGTTTGTAAGTAGTTTGAGAAAAAACTACATGCTACCCAATTTTTATATTCTTTTCATAAATTGATTTTATTTTATTTGATAATTAATGACATTAAAATAAATAGACCATAGATTTAAATGGTATGTACACTATTTTTCCCGAAGCAGGGGTCCTATCTAGTAATAATAATAATATTACACAAAATAATACCAATACGCACTAATTCGCTGGTGACCTAATGATCATTATTGTACATACACCATTTGAACAGATGTTTTAAACACGAATATTAATAATGGTAAAATTTTAAAGAGCTATGATACTCCATTTTAAAATAATATTAGATTCTAAGCTTAGCGATGAAGCAATTGATTTTACAATGACATGTTTATTTTGTTTTTTCTGCGAGTAAATTTTCGACCAGATAATGATTCGAGGAGGAGCTTTGACGTTGGTATGATACATCGATACGTTTATAATATTTATGGTTTTTATAACATTTTCCATTTTTTCCAGTAGTTTTCGTTGGGTCAAAAAGACTTTCGTCTATACGGCGTATATAGTCATACACCATGTACAATATACATAATATATTATACAGTGTATTTATTATATGGGTAAAGTACGAGTCGGATAACGTGTACATTTTACGGATAAAATGAACACTATATACTCACATACCTATCGGATAAAGTAAAAACATTATTTACAAAACGTTTATTTCGTAAATTAGTCGGGTAAATTTTACGTTATCCACTGCCGAGTGGGTAAAGTGCATAGGTACTTTGATCAAATGAACCATAAAACAACGATTGTAGATAATTGTTCATTCGGACCCGTTAACAAATTTCCACCATGCAATGCATGTTGGCCATACGGTTTGAGTCAAACTACCATAAGTAGACAGAAGTAGAGGTGATTCACAGTGGGTGTACCTACCCCGTGTGCGAAATCTAGTCACAATTGACATTACATTGTAGTTGCACTGTGACACGTGAAGTTAATCATTAGTTCATCTATGTGACTTCTCTGCAACACACCCTAGACGCTATTAATGCCCGGTTTTGCGAACTCCATTTAAGATGTGCATGCGATATCACATTCGTAACTCCTCCGAGACGTTAATTAAAAACTTGAAAATAAATATGAAAATATATAATATTCACTGTTGCAAAAACTTGGATGTACGCTGCCGGAATTGAACGCACGGCACATGAACATTATACATTTATATCTAACGCTCTAATCTATCTGTTCTAGGACATTTTTTGAATCGTTACAGCGTATCCAATAACAGCCAGAACGGGCTCGGACCGGTGGCAAAACATGTTGTACGCATTAAGATATATAACATACTAATTATAACTTTTTTCGGTACTCCAAAACTTAATTTTGGATTGCTCATTACTCAAGGGGAAGTGAATCTAGCGCATCGTGGTTTTGGCTACCCCCTCATGCTTAAAACCCCTATCCATAGGTACACATTAAGGAGGTGGGGAGGAACATAGCCCCTCTGGAGAATACAAAAAAAAAAGTGACTTTTAGTATGTTATATACCGGAGTGTAGAACACGCTTTAACAGTCTTATCTGACTCTTATTAAATTCACAGTTGTGATTCAAAAATATCCCCTCCATCACCATGCCTATTATGTATATAACTTCAATTCAATGAGACCTGCATTACAATCAGCCGTGTAGTGGACCTAGCTTTTCGTGCTTTTAGCAACTCCTTCTCTATTCCTTAAAGCTCATATCTGTAGGTTTCTATTGGTGACCAGTGGAGGAACATGCCCCTCCTGGAGAATAATTTATTTACAGTTGATTATTTTTCAAACCTGTACCTAGTTTATAATATGACAATTTTATAATTAATTTAAGTCTGCCCTCCCCCCCCCTAGAAATTTGTTCTACGAACACCCGCCCATTCCTCTATCTTATTACCCAGTCACTTTCATCCAAAAGTACGAATGTAAGTAGATCTAGATAATCAGTTTATTATTTTTCAGTTCATAATTAGATCCCGGGATGTGTAAAAAAAAGTAAGCCCTGAGTCATGCAAAAAAAAATGCATTTATTCATATTTTAATGTTATTTATTTGGATTTAAATTAGGATGTACCTACAAGTTTTTTTACTTGAGAAATCAAAATATAAATAATTAAAATATTATGATAGTTCATTATTTATATCATATAGATCTCACCAGCGTGAAGTTATAGATATATGGATATATAGCATACGATATCGCAATACGTAATATTTTCCATTAATATCTGTTAAATGGCACATAGATATCACAATGTGCCGTCACATTTGAGATCATAAACAGACATCGCATAGATTACTAGTTACTACATCATCATTGTGCATACAGGGTAGGTACTATTAATTACTGATTTCTCTATTAGTGATAATCAACACTATGAACTCTGGAATAAAAATGACACCCTTCTTCAACTTTGTTCCAGAAATTAATTTACTGTATGTCTCGAACCAATAATAGATAATATGTACAAAGTCTTAGCTACAAAAAAGTTTTTTCGTGAAATATAACTAATGTGCAATCTATTTTCGGTGGTCCAGGTTTCAAGAAATGTCAATATACAACTAAATGCCAAACGTAAAATGTGTAAACGTATCAATAAATGTAAATGTAAATCTGGGAGAGTACTTTGTAATTCTAAATGTCACTCGGAATAACTCATATTGCTCTAATAAATAATTGTACTTATTTCATTTTTGAATATAAACTAAATAATAAAATTGTTCAAATATATTTTAATTACCTTATAATAAGCCATCATTTAATAAATGATTTTTTGGGGATTTGTATGAATTGTTTTTTACTACTAGAATGAATCTGTGCAATTGGACACGTAATCGTGTTGTGCCGAAATTGTCAGTTTACGATTATATAGTAATTTTATTTATTTCTTTCATACGAATAATTTTTCCACAGCACATTGGGATAATATATATACATTTTGTACATATTTAAGGTAGATAATGTATAGGTACATTGCACTGTTCATATATGAATAAGGTTTAAATTACCCGGGTAATATTTACCTACCTTACCCGTTTTTTGTACCTCACCCGTAACATATAACTATAACAACTATCTAACTACTTACTAACTATAACTAACTATATCTTCTATACGATGTATGACTTACATACATCGTACCTACTTATATATTTTTAATCCAATTAATTCAAATTGTCCGAAATTATTTTGTGGTTTATATTTCATTATATTCGTTGGCTATTTGTGTTTATGTGACATATTATATTATTACCTATAATAATGATATGATTTATATACATTTTATATTTATTTATTTATACAATGTCAGAATAAGCTCAGTAGGTGTTTTGGGCTAAAATAGTTTTGTGGTGTAAATTTAGTTTAGTTAGCTGCCATGGATATCTTTTATATTTTTTTAATAATACTGAACTTCATTTTTTTTTTTAATACAATTATTTATAACTTTAAATTATAAAATAATTCATTATGTATATATACATGACTACATGTATACACAACCTGTATTTTACTTGACGTGCGAAGTACTCCGACCCTTAACGTTCGGTTTTTTTATTATTGAATCTAATGAACGAATAAATAAAACATACTTGTCCAATGACCAAATTGATACTTTTTCAAGTATATATATTTTTTTGATTAATAAATTAATTGCTAAGTGAGATATAAATTGAGTTCATAAAATGAATAATAAAATAGCCACCGTTTTTAGAACATTTTTTTGCATATTTATATATAGTCTATCATTTTCAAATTTTATCATCATGTATTATTTTACAATTATATAAGTACACATTTATTGATTGATAATGTAATATTATAAAGTATAATAACGTGTATCAAATCTGAGTAAATTAAAAATAAAAATGTTTTTATATTTTTATAATGTGAAATTAATATACTTGAAAATTCAGGATTAAATAAAATAAATTCCTATTTTTTTATATTAAAATAATTTTCTTAAGAACAACGTTGCCCGCATTATATTTATTATATTTTTGTAACATTTATTTCCAAGAATTATATATATACATATATATATATATTATGTACTTATCATTTTACACAACCTTAATTAAAAAACAAGTGTTAATAGAATATTATTATGAATAAAAGAAATTATTCACTCGACGATAATAAATTTTTAATAAATTAGTAGTGAATATTTTTAGTAATTTTACTGAATAAATACATACATTTTTGTTGATAAACTTAAAATATTATAGAATTATATATATACGATTTATCAGTAATTTTTTGGTTGGTTTTATTTTTGTTTTAGAAATTTATTTAAAAAGTGTATTTATGAATATTTAGATATATATTTGATAATTTTTTGTTTTATGTTTTCATATTTTATTGGTGTAGGTATTTAATAAGTATATCTATAAATAATTCAGTGTTCATTATTCATTATATACAAGTTATTATTTTCATACTGTACAACATGGTTTTTTAAAAACAACTTTTAGATTCAATTGTCAATCACTAAAATATTTCACAAAGACATTTAGATTTTACTCTTCTCCATTGACTTAAATATTTTGAAAATTTAATCTATACATTTTCCAAAATTTAATTACACTTATCACCCATCATCCATCGGACCACAACTGTTTCCCCTATTAAACTTTTATATATTTCTCGACAAAATTGCCTTATTGCTTTAGTTCTCCGTTATAACATTGGTTTCAAATTCGATTCTTCTCATCCCATTTCCCAAATATGGAAACGTAATTATACTTGTCTAACCTAATGATTTTCCATGGTTTCCTCTTAATTTTTCTCATATTCTACAATTTGTCGACATCTACCTCATTCATCACTATATTTTTCCATTTCAATGGATTTTTTTTACATTTATTTATTTACATTTTAGAACTTTCATATTTAATCACTAATGAAAAATAAAGGTCTGAGTTGTAATATTTCTGTAAAATTTCACAGGAAAAAATGGTTATTGGTTTTATTATTCGTAAAAGAAAACTTATACAATGACGCACAATTACATTAAAAACAAAGTATATTTAAAAAATGTAGATATAAAATCTTATGACATAATTTTATTTTTCCAGGTCCTACTAAATTATTTAGATAAATAATAATTATCAAATATCAGAAAATCATTGATTTTCAATCGTGTGCAAATTAGTTTTTCAAAACTTTTAAAATAAGTAGGAAAGTATATAATATAAAATATTTTATGAAATACGTATTAGATAACTTTTAATATAAGAATTTGGTGTAATTTTGTTTTTGATTTAAATTTTAGTAGTGGCATTTTTTTTTAACAAATTAGACTATTAATAATTTATTATTTTGGTCAAATATTAAACATTTTATTATAACTATTAAAACCATATTATGCTAATACAATTAATAATTAAATTAAAAATTATAAGATAAAATATAATGTTCATATATATAAAAAAAAAGTAATTATATATCTGAATATATATTTATATACATCTACCAATATACAGCTGAAAGTATAATAATTAAAAAAGGTCTGTATGCCGAAATTATATATAATATATTATGTTATATCTATATTTTTTCATTGTAGTTAGAATGCGTTACATATTTTTCTTTTTTATTTCATATTAATTACCATCATTAAAATGCGTTTTAACTCCATTATGAGTTACAAAAAATATTTTTATTCGTTTAAGTACACGCATACCTACACATTTTTTTGATATTGAAATTGATATTTAATTGTTTTTATTTAAATTCAAAATTAAAATCAATGTTTAATTATAAAATGCATGTTGATATAAAATATAAAATACGGTAATTAACTATAATGAATAAAATAAATTATATACAATATATAAGTTTAAAAAATATTTCACTTTTTTTTAGCGAACATTTTAGTCATATAGTTATTGAATTTAGCCTTTCGATTTTTTATGTAAATCTACGTAAATTAGAATCTTGTCTATTGCATTACGTCATTCGATTATAATTCAAAACATATAGCTTAATTTTTTTCGTTTTTGCTGAAAACTCTTAAATTGTTGTTTTTATTGCTTTCTAAGTAGATATTAGACACAATTAAGATTATGAAAGTACCAAAATGACAGTTTAGCATATTTATATTTTTAATCCTTAAATTAAATCCTTTCGCATTTATTAATGATGATTCATTTGTTTTAATGTTTCATTTTAATTTTATTTGGTACACAAATGTCATGTATAGTTGAGTCAATCTATCTATACAATATTATCGTTGCTGTAGTTACGAAAATCGATGTTGATTTTATTAAAATATGTTCCAGTGATAACTGATATCAATTCTGCAATGTGATAAGTATTATATAAATATCGGAAAAAACTTATAACAATATAAAAAAGTACATTTTATATAGACATTTTAACAAGTGAATCCGTATAAATCAAAGTTAATATTTTATTTAAAACTTAATTAGAAAAAATAACATTTAATTACTAGGACATTAACTAGAACTTATTAACTTTAAAGTAACACACTGAAATTTCTTAGCTGTATCGACTTATTTTCCAATACAGAATCTTACTTCTTATTTGAGTCCCTTTTTCACGTAAATATTAAATTGTTGGTTTACAACGATTTCGCTGTAAACAAATTGTTTACTTTTAGTTTTTCATTTTCATAAATAAATCTATAAAAACATTATTAAACGACCCAAACGAACTAATTATTAAAATAAAAGGGCAAAATTGTACATAGACGATTGACATTTGTGGTCATTCAATGAGTTCTGCGTGTTTAGGAGCATTAGAGTTGATGTCAAAATAACTTGAAAGAATTAGACATAATTATTCAAACTTACGGTATAAAAATAAAATAAATAAACTCCAATCCGTACCGCACGCATTCGTAACCAAATGGTTAGTAACTTAAACGTTTTCTAAAACATGTGTATTAATATCCTTATCTTTTCCAGAAAACCGAATTTCCGGACAAGATAACCTTAGTAATTCAATTTTCCCTTAAAGCTAAAAAAAAACACGTATGTATATTAGTAGAAGATAAAGTTAAAGAAACTTTACATATTATTTGAATATTTAAATTATAAGGCAAAATTAATTGAGGATACCTAATATCTACATGTATGTTTTACTTATTATATGAATAACTAAGAAGGTACTTGGGAAGTATATTAAAGCCTTAAAACAAATTGAATACTGAGAAATTTAAAATGGGTGTTATTATGTTTATTATACGATAAACTTGTTGCAAACAATTTTTTTTAATATTGTTTTCTTATTAACATAACATATAACATTATGATATATTCGCAAAATACTTGTTAAAACTTATAAAAGATAAAAACCAAGCAAGATTGCCGTTTTTCTGTGCATTCGTATTTTTATATATATTTTATTAACTCTTTTAGGCGTAAAATTACTAATAAAATATTAATGAAAATACTATAAATAATTTTAAATGGCGCACAGGTTAAACTTAATAAAGTAATATACATTTTAAAGTGCTCAGTAGATTCTAAATAAATGGTGAAATACGTAGAATAAGTAACTTTCTCTGTAAATTTTCCGTTAAAACTTAGAATAATGGGTTTGAAAACACATTTTATGTGATTATACAGAGTTTCAAAATGTTAATCTAGTGTATAAGTGTAGGCATAATAGGTAGTTGATTTTATTATAATTAACATTAACTACAATATTCAGTATACAATTATAAACATGTTTATCTAGAAAATAATATTTGTAGAGTTGTATTAATTATTATTACTAAAATAATTTATAGGATGTTTTATTTTATTATTATAATTAATACAAAAAATTTAAATCTTCTGTATTTCCATTTTAGAAACTTTTTTCTATCAGTATCTAGCTATTTTAAATAACTAAATAAATTGTTTATATAATTGGTGATAAGTGCACCTAGCTAATATGTATAGTATATAATATATTAGGACGATCCATTAAAGGCGATAAAATTTTAAAATAAATTTGGTACTCGATGATTTTAGATTTTATTCAAATTTGTACAATATATTATTTAATTCGAAATAAATTAAGATTAAATATATATACTTGGTCTAAAGACTAATTGTTCCCAAATAGTGTAATATACATAGGTAGTTACTTATAATATTAATATTATATTCAAAAAAGTTATATTATGTAGTAATTTAAATAGTATTTTAAGTTTTAATAAATAGTATAATAACAAAAAAATACCCTTTACCTAAAGATATTTTAATTATTTCCTCCATTTTTCAAGGAAAGTTATTTTTGGATTTCATACTTTTAGAATAACATATTTATTAGGTAAAGGAAAGTGTACCATGGGCTACAAATGAATAAAAATCATATTTTTATTTTTTATTTAAATTAATGATCAACTTAAAATATTTTTCCGTTTCTATTAAGTTGAATGTAATTTTTTTTCTTTTACCTAATCCAAATTATAATTATGATCATACTCGATCATAATATGATATCAAAAACACATAATAAAAAACGGAATAATTATACCAAAAACGAGACGTATGCACAGTGATCACTCTAGTATATATATATATATATATATATTTATATAATTTTAAATACTCAAGACTAGATTTTCATTTGATCATAGGCCTACGCAATATGATACATTACATCACATTAGAAAACGTAAAAAAAATAATTTTTTACTACGAAAATAAGTAGAAAAATAATGAAATTAAACAACAGTGTAACCAACCTCATATATTTTTTCGTAAATATTACAGGTACTTACATCAAAAATTATATATTATTATATATTATATATCACCTGATTAAATGCAATACCTATCGGCTGCAGCTCCTTGTAAATGTATCTCCTTTTAAGTGACACTGCTTGTATGTTCAACACCTTTTGAGTGCAAAATCTTGAATTTGTTACCCCATTTGGGTGTGACACCTTGTATGTGTAACTTTTTAGTGTAATTCGTATATCTCATATTAGGTAATCAGTCATGTTATCAGGATCCAGAATAGTCGGTGACCGAAGTATTTTGAGAACTATAATAATGTTAATTAATTAATTTTAAAAACATTTCGCCTGTGGCAGAATTTGGCGTTCACTTTCCAGAAGATAGTCTTTGACACATAAAATGTTTCTGGTGTAGGTTGACAAAGTGGATAGGTGATTCAAAAATGTATCGAACTGACTATTCTCAGATTTTTATAAAAACTCCAAGTAACGGATTTCATACAACATACATAAATTATATTTAGTAAACATTTTGAAAAATACCACAATAATATAATATAGTAGGTACCTATTCTACACGTCATGTAAATTTGGTCGGACGTCTAGAGTTTTTAAATGTGTGGAAATATTTGAAAGTCCTCCTGATAAAAGTTCACCCGAATGTATTAATATAAATATAATTAATATTTTGTGAAAAATACTAAGAAAGTTCAACGATTTGAAATTCATTACTATGAGATATAAAAAAATATATTACAGGTACCTAATATGTGAATGAGTTCGTCGAACTTACCGTTCTCGGTGTTTTATAAAACTATTGTCCTCACTGGAGATGGAAATGTACAAATGTCGGACAAAAAAAAAAATACGAACTTGCCACAGGGTATTATAATAGGTATTATTATGCGTAGGTACAAAATATAATAAATATTTAATAATAAAAGTTGCAACAATAAGAAAATTTATTAGATTTCGTTCATATATAGACTACATTGGATGAATGTTGTTATCTCTGTAGACGCCGAGATAGAGACAAAAAAAAGACAAAAAAATAAGATAATCATAGTGAAATTTAAACCGGTAGACCCGTATTGAAAGTCGGTCTGACAATCGATGCCCTATACTATTAAGCTATCTAATCGAGGTGATAAGGTGATCGAAATTTCTCGAATTTGAACAATTCAAATAACGGACGGTGCCATATTTCGACTCGTAATATACATACCTACACCATTACACATATTGGGAAAGGAACGTCTCGGTCGTACAGGAACGAAAAATATATAGTCGGACGTTAAAACGTCCGGGAAATCAGAATCCGACGTCCATGGCAATGAAAAACGTCGGCAAAAGGTCGAAAAATTCGATTTTGGAATTTCGGGGTGATGATAAGACAACGGCGCGAAAAACGCTGAAGCGATAAGAAACGGACGGCGGAACGGTTTTCTTTCATGCGATCTATAGAGTGAACATGACGGATCTTACACGGCGTGTACCTCAACTTTGCGTCTTCGGAAAAGTCGAAATACGGAAGAACGGAAAACGGAAAAATCGTAAATCCAAAGCACGACGGCGATAAATACGGAAAAGAAAATATTTGTGTGGCCGCCAGTACAGAAAATGGTTAGCAGAATTAAATAAAAAGCGTAAAGTTTTCTCTTTCAAAAAAAAAAACGTCTATTCGGAGTTAGCATATTATATAATAGATTATATATCAAAATCGAAATTATTTATATTTATTTTTAATTCAATTTATTGTTAAAATAATTGATAAATGTATATAATAAAGTTAAACTTAAAATATTTCGATTTTTAAAATTAATCATAGAGATGTATTTATAATATTTAATTATAAATTTAAAAAAAAAAAGAAAGAAAATTGGAATACATAATGCCTGTTGCAAAATTCATAAAATTATTAATATATAAATATTTAAGAACTCAAGAAAAATATTCAAAAAGTTTTATTAAACATTAATTTACCCCTCATTTATCAAATAATTTAAATATGTTATTTTTTCAAAAGGTAAATAACGTTTTAATATAATATTGAAAAATTACGAAAAAATGATGACAGACAATTTTTAAAAACAATTTCTTGATAATTTTGAAACTCACAAGACAATAATTGTATTTTTAAATAGGGAATTTAAACTTTATATTTATTTCCATTACACTTTGACCACTTTCTGATTATACATTTTAGAATATTTTAGAAACATATAATTATAGGTGTATTATTTAGATTTACAATTTCTACATACTATTAAACTTAAACATAATAATAATGATTATTATTATTATTATTGTTTTTCCTTAAAAAATATATTCTGATTATATTTTAAAAATTAGAGAAATGTATTCGTGATGGAATTTAGAAATTTGTGTAAACTTCAAATAACGGTAAATTTTTTAATTATACAAATACAGCTATTTAATACCTTATTTAGATGGAATTTTACATATTTTTATAATATTATTTAAAGTTTTCAGTAGAAATTATAAAAAATTCTAAAAATCCAGTAAAACGTTAAGTGAACGATATTCCAAATATATCTGAGTATCTTAAAGTTCTTGAAATAAAATAAAACCTTGGTTTTTTATGACCATGTTAAAATGTGAGAATATTCTAGTATAAATATAATAGTAAAAAAGCCGAATCGTTTTTTTTTTTTTGAATACGGTGATTTATCATTGTTTGAAATTCAAAATAATAATATTACTGTAAACATTCGTCTAAGTACAACAATCTGACTTTCTACGATTTCTTAGTATCATTTGGACTTTTGAATTTATGTCGCGGTTACATTAATGATTCGGTCAGTTTACTACACAATATAATGGGATGCATTTTCATCGGGCCGGGGGGTGGGGGAACGAAGAGACACGATTGTTTAAGAATACATATAATAGGTTTCTATATATTAATAAACTTGCTAATTAAAAACTCACATCTATTACTCTATTCACATGGTCTCAAAAATATTTTATTCGATGCAATTATATTAGGTACCATATCATATTAGATGGTGAATAGATATTTTATTTTATTGCGTCCATGAAATATTACTTTTGTGTAGATTTATGGTTTTAATGTTTCTAAAATAAAATTATCGTTGTTATAATTGTAGTATATTTTAATTAGAATAGAAGTTTTTAAGCAGCTGCAGGTCATGATCCACAAGTGGGTCTATAATAAATTCTCGTGAAAAATAAGGAAATTAATTATTTTATTATCTACATATATAATTAGATAATATTAATATTTTTTTTTTAGTTTTCATACCAATAAATTAAATTATGAACTTTGATCTAGTACCTATATATGATGATGAGTCATGAATTATTATAGTCCGAATAAAAAAATGTTCAATCATCCGAAAAAAAATTAAATTGTATATTCTATATAGCTAGAATATTACCCACGTATTTTAAAATTATATTATTCGTTTTAGTTTTATTCAAAGCCCAAAATAAAATTAATGGGTTGTTATTTTACTCGTATATATAGGAGTGAGTTGCACCCTCGGTTTTACCTATGTAAAATTTGGGAATCTTTGATATAGAATATTAAAATATGCCTATAAAATTATCTCTAATAGACTACAGAATTAATGGTTAGACCTTCTCTATGAGAAACTGATTGTCATTAATCGATTGTTTTTGAAACTCAAAAAGTAGTACATAATGTTTGTATTCAGATTTTATACTAATCATAACTTAAACATATCTGTTCGAATTACTATTAATCGATTATGGATATTAAACTAAGTATAATATAATACTTGTTAGATATTATATAGTATTTCGTATAAATTAATATAATATAATACAATGAAAAATATAATCCCGAGAGTATAATATAATAATATTATGTATTGTATAAAAGTTTTTGTTTACATCTGGTTTCAACAAAAAGTTTTAATAATTCAAATTCGTTGACTGTGTTTCGTTATCTTATGATGATTTTCCTGCAAAAACTGGTATAGTGTTTATGAATATAAACTTTATGCAATATAAAATACAATATTTTTGATATTGCATTCATTTCCATATATAATATAATGTAATAAAATTAATATTGATAAGAGTGAGATGTAGTTTTTTATAGGTAAAAAGAACATATTTAATGTTGGCTTTGGCACCACTTCAGTGTAAACATCATGCACTATAATCGTCCTTGTACGGTACGTACTTATACTATACGTACTAGGTTAGATGATATGAATATAAATAATAATAATAACTTAAGTATTATCCAGTCAGCACAAGGAACATTTAAAATAATTCAAAAACTCAGATAATGTTTAAATATAGGTATTTTTAAAGTAATTTAAAAGTGATACTTGTTAATACCTAGCCTTTTTTTTTATTATTAAGCAATATCGATATTTGTTTAAAAACATATTTACAAAGAATAAAAACAAAAAAAT
The DNA here is from genome assembly GCA_025469235.1 of Pemphigus obesinymphae. Classification (NCBI taxonomy): domain Eukaryota; kingdom Metazoa; phylum Arthropoda; class Insecta; order Hemiptera; family Aphididae; genus Pemphigus; species Pemphigus obesinymphae. The sequence continues at coordinate 28,144 of JAIPRL010003000.1, read as the reverse complement.
TATTTTAAAATGGTTTTGATGGTTTTGGAGATATTACGTCTATTATTAGTAAATAAATAGAGGATACTTTTTTAGAACGACTGGTTATCGGGGCTTAACGTTATTTTAATTGTGTCGTTCTATATAATGTACCTGAATATGCTCAAAAAATAGCTTTTTTCACTTTTTATGTTACGTTTACTTTTTTGATGAGATCGCCTTGAAAATATTGTCTTTTATCTATTTTATAATAGCGCATTAAACTTTTAAACTCTAAAACTAATTTAAGAGGACGTGTTTGTTGTCTCCATCTAACTAACTGTAAATATAACTTACGTTTAGCATTTGTATCACAACTTAGTCATATTTATAAATATTAGAATAAATTGATCTATTTCCAAATTCATAGACGAGATTATAATCTATGTCGTAGCGTCGTCTTTTTGTCGAAATTTTAATTTAAAAAAAAATATATATATATATATATTTATTTAATTAATGTGTTTTTAAAATGGTTATATTTCTTTACAAAATAAAAAAATCGGAAAAAATACAACGATACAGCACAGATCTCACCTATAAATTTAATAACAGATTAATTTACTGTAATATTAGAAATGACTAGATACCGAAGTTGTGTTGTACCGAACTCTGTACGTAAATTTCGTATAATATCAGTTGGTTAGACGGAGACAACAAATACGGATATCACGACTTCTCGAGAGATTTTTATTACTATCTACGGGAAATCATTGGATTCAGCGTTATCTTAATACATAGTTTCTAATGTATTTTACTATAAACGTGTTTCGAGAACATTTTTTCGTACCATCTGGGCATATATAATATTTGACAACGAAAGGACTAATGGTGCAGATGAACACGGAGATTTGATAGATCAGCTATGGCCACAAAGGTCGTGCTATGTATTGTACGTACTATACGCATTGCTCAGGTACGTCCAATTACTATATTATAGTGGTCAGTGGCCGTGGTGAACTTCATTCACATACTCGTATGAGGCCAAACACATTTTTATCGTTGACTTTTCGAAAAGACTGGTTTAACAACCACTCACCTCAAAATATCCAAAGTCCAATGGTCTCTCAAAATCCCTTTCATCGCGCCACTGATAATGATTATATTAAACTCATAGTTTTGGGTCCTGTATATATTGTACAAACGAATAAAGCACTTACTGTATTATGTAACCCAATAGTATGTATATGAAATACAGTGAACACCGAATGAAATTTGCACAGAAAAACCCACGTCCGAAACGGGCATTGTTGTATATTTCTCACTCCCATACAGAACACACCGTAACCCGAACACGCCAAACAGTATTAAAATTACGACCGCATTTGGTAGCATTTGGTAGTTAAGTAGGTGGATTGCGGTATTGGATTTGTTACCAACCCCAACGAATATACATATATTATAATATTATTTACGGCCGACCATAATTTATTACTGCTGTATATCTACAAAGTATCTATACCTCGTTTGCGTTTTGAATAAGGTAACCCGCTATGACCGATTGACGAACATCTAGTTAAATATTGTTAGTGATGTGGGGAGGGTGGAATAAAGGTTGAAAATTTCATGAAAATTAAAATAGGGAAAAGTAGAAAAAATTAAGGGGGAAAAAATAAATTGCATAGCAACATATTATATTACCATAATATTGACTATACGAACAACATAGCTTTTAATTATTTTACTTTAGATTCTGAGCGGAGCAATTCTGTATTGGTTTTATCGTTTTATCATGATGTATTTCTTTATTATTTTACGTGAAAAAATGTTTGGGTAGAATAAGTCAAGTAAGACTATTAAAATAAGAGTTTTTGGTTTAAAATGTTATTTGATAGCAAATTAGTTTTAGATAGTTCTTTGAAAAGGTGTTTTCTCGATGTTCCCATTATATTATACTTAGGTGTAAGGACAATCTATGTTTTGTACAGTGTATAATTTGGAAACAGGAAGAAGAGAAAATAAAACCAATTTAATTGAACTGGTTAGGTTATTCTAATTTTTAATAATATTACACTAAAGCCTAATCATATCAAGCCTAAAATTAGCCGAATTATTCTAATTATAATAATTGTTTTGATCGAATTCAATGTTTTAGGGAGAATGGTGGAATTATGGTCAATGGGTAATGATGGTCATCCACATTTAGACAAAACTGTGATCGCTAAAAAATCATCTGGCCGTAAAACCTTATATTTTGTAATCAGTAGTTGCCAGTTGAATTTTTCTAGAAAAATTTCTTATTATCATGTTTTTACGCATAACATTGTGGCATTTAATGGACCAAAAAATTAGTCTTTTTCCATTTTATTTTTATATATTTTTCTTTAGTATAATTATAAACATCAAATAAAATGTGGGAATTATAAATATGTATTAAAAATCAAAGTTCATTTATCAGAAAAAAAATAAAAATGAATTTAAAAAAAAATGTACGTATATGATGGTGTATTTATAGCCAAACATAATTTTTGTGGTAATGATAGGTAGTCATTTTAAATACAATTATCATAGATCTAGTATTTCTTATTTAACTAAAGAACTTTATAGTTTTTTAATAAGAGTAATATAATAAATTTTCAATACCGAAAAGATATTAATATAAGTACAACCATTTTGAAGTATAAAAAATATTATACAATAGGTATAATATAGTAATATACACAACATAATCAAATGGTACTTATATAATTTTGTTTTATAATAATTGTTGTATCCAGAAAAATACATCTGCATTAGCTATACATCGAAAAACATATATCAATAGTTATGTATAAATTTTTCAATACTACTGTAAAATTTTATTGATAATTAGAATGTAGTTTTCTCTATTATTTTACATGTGATTTATATTGACTGTCATTACCCCGCCATAGGGGGAATTATGGTCATTTCCATTTTTTTTTTAAAACATTAAAAATATGTATATAGATTTATTTTAAAAATCTGAAACTTATATGTTGCCGTTGGACATAACATGTCTATTAATTGTCTATGTTTGTATTCTACTAGACAGAAAAAAATTTAAACCGTTCGTTTGCCAGAAAACTAAGTTTTAGCCACGGTTAAAATAATAATTATACACTATCCTGTCCTGGACTCGAGTTACGATGAACTACTTTCATAAACCTTTTCTCAATTTTCCCTTTTTTCTTTCAATTTTTCACCGACCTATCGAAAACTCCGTTTTTTTTTTCATTTTTCCAAATATTCTCAGAAGTTTTCCGTAATTTTGAATTCTAGGGGTGGTGGGAGGCTGGGACTTAAATTAACCATTACAAAACAGACACGCGTGGGATTTGATACCGTCTCCATCATTTTGTATTAAAATTTACATTTATAAAAGTACATAAAGCAGTGACAAAAAATAAACAAATAAAAACTAAGTATTTTTATGATGATTATCAACGACAATGTTTCTCGTATATTTTCACTATATAAATTAACATATCAACGATTCATTAATGCAAGCATTAAATGATTAATTAAGGTATATGATTGATTTAAGTAACTACTACGAATTTTTATTGAAATTAAAATATTTGCGATAAGATACGATTTAATTAGACATGAGGCAATCGATCTAATCGAGACAAATCTTCACCCGGCGTAGAGTTACACACAACTTGAGACGGTAACTTGAGCTCCATCAATACTATCACGTCGCATCAACATATGATATACAATAGAACATTAATTGATCATAAAGTATATATATACGAGTGCATACTTGTGTTTATATATTTTTCAAACGAAAATTGTACAGGACAGAAAAAAGATAGGACGGGTGAAATTTTAAGAATGTTAGGTAAGATTTTTAGCATATCAGTAGTGTAACAAATCATTGTTGGAACGTTTTGTACTTAAATATAATTTATGGCGAGTTTCACAAACGTCTTGAGAATAATCAAATGTTTAATACTATATACTGTGCTAGTGTTATGCATTTACAATGTTCATTTAATTAATATATTATAATAAGAGTAAAACTTTTGTCATAACTTAAATATTAATACCATTGAAAATTATAATAGTATATATATATATATTAAATATTTTAATATTCTCTTTATTTTATATATATTTTTTACATTTTACAAAAAGACAAGTTTATAGTTTATATAACAAAATTAAACTATGTCATTTAGAATATAGTTAACGGGTGTCACGGAATAAAATAATTGTGTATGAGCTTTCTTAAAATTTTAATATATTAATAAAATACAAATAGCCTTTAATTATATCAATATTTCCGCATTAAAAAAATATATAACTAGTGAATAAGAGGAAAATTTAAAATTAAAATAATATACTAAGCGTAGGTAATTAAAATTAGAATTTTTTTTTTTTTTATGGTACTAAATTGTATATATTAATAATATATTCTCGTATAGTAGATATAATAATAGAGCAACTTCAAATCACACATATTTCATATTAAACCGAAAAAACCAATATAATTTTCAAATTTTTATAAAATTAACTAACTTGTTTAGTAGCCTTTTTTTTTAATGTATAAAATACAATTTATAAGTAAACTAAAAATATTAAAATAATAAGAATAAAGAATCTTAGGTCTTTATAATAAAATATAAATTTATAAAACAAATAATTCTTGGAGTTATACAATTATATATATATGCAACTTAATCTGTAGAAAAACAAAAAACAAAAACAAATTATAAATACAGATAACAGATAACAAATAACAGAATATCCTTTAGACAATAGACATATACTTATAATCAATATTATATATTATATATTACATAGATACAATTATTGTTATTTTTTAAATTCATACTAATAATAATTATAAAGAAGTAATACCAATTTAATTAATTTAATATTATTATTCGATTTAAAATAGTTTTACTCTTAATTTTAACAATATTTATTTTTTGCTTATAAGTGATATACTGACAAAATTATAAATGAATTATTTTAGTTTACATTAATTTTAACTATCTACACATTAAATAACACCAGAAAAATGTATAATATTGTATATAAGTATTATATTTTTATATTCTTATGAATATAATAATTTATGTCAGTTCATGAATAATAATTAGTCTCATTCATTACTATTTTATCAACTAAATTGTTTGTAAACTTCATTAGCATATATTATCTACACATCGTCGAGTATGAAATTTTTCTTTGCAAGTAATATACAAGGAATTTGCGGTGTTAGCTTTCACGGGGTATTCAAGGGTATATTTTCTGTATATTTTGTAAATTCAATACATACTTATTCATATATAAACCAAATTTAACATCAAGGTCATGAAATATTATAATTTCCATAATAAAATAAATACAGATGCAAAATTACATATATATTATACTTTTTAAATACATACGTGAACTTGTACAATTATAGTTATTTTAAAATAATATAATATGGGATTAACGTTATTTAATTTTAATGTACTGGTTTTAGCATTAAATGTTCATTGTACAATGTACATATATCTATATTCTGTAAAAATATTTGAGTGTAGAAAAGAGCTGAGAAAGAGTTTAGGAATATTAAAGAGTTATTTTGCTACAAAATTAATTATACTTGGTACTTTGAAGGTGTACTGTCATACAAAATTCGAACTACTAATTATTCAATGAATTATATTTGATTTAAAATTTAAAATAATAATAATACATTATAACCTGTCTGAAGTCTGAAAGGACGTTGGACAAACTTTTACTGTATCTGGATGACATTTTATGAATAGTAGTTTCACATCAATTAAAATATTTTATTTCATTAAATTTTTTTAGTGCTATGAGAAAACTATGGTAGTCTAAACTTCAAAGTTAAATTTATTTTCTGCATTTCATAAAAAATTTAATCATCCTCAAATTTTTTATCATATTTACACACATCGATATTTCTCAAAATTATAGAAAAAAGTAAATTGGATTTTATACAAAATGAAAAGAACGTAGGTACAATCAATATTTGAATGATAAATTAATGAAATACATATTACGAATATCGATAATGAATACAAATTTTCAAGTTGTTTTAAATGCAAATAATACTTATAACTTAATATTTTCTTGTGACATTGATTCTTATCATTTTTTTTACACTGGTATATTCGATACTATTAGTTTTAAACGATTTGATTGTTTCTAAAATAAAATTAATTGATAAAAATAGTGGTGTAGACTATAGTAGTAATTTGTTATATTTATCCTGTGAAACCTTTAATGACAGATATTTAAAATATTTGACATGTACTACTTTTTTTATATATTTTATACCATTAATATACGGTCAATAGAAAATTGTTTTTATATTTTATAACACGCAATATCCTTTAATAAAAATTTAAAGTCATCACATAGTATAAAGGAGAGGTATCATATTATATCCCTATAACAACTCTTTGGGTGTGCCATTGGCATTATACATTATAATTACCATAAAAACAAACAATTGTTATTATCATTGACTGCGTATAGTAACCAAAGCATAACAAAATAAGCACATGTTGTAATTAAAATATGGTTCTTCCGAAAAAAAATTCTTGTAATATTAATCAAACTACAAGTATATGGATTTAAAATATATTAAATTAAAACAATAATTTATTTTGGATCATAATATTCAAATAGTAATTAAAGTATTAAAAACTATCAATTGGGAGATAGCACTTATTTCCTCAAATAACTAGGATACTAGTGATGGATGTATTGGAAAGCAATGATAAATCAAAGCATATTCTGCATATATATTGCATATATATTATATATTTGCATATTATATTATTCGTTTTAAAATAATTTACAGCTATTTTAGATATTTTTACTGTACACTTAAGAAATATACTGAGAAAATGTATCTTTAACAATTACAATAAATCAATAACACAAAAAAGTGTATACAGATGCATAAAAGAAACGTACCAAATTTTAAAACTTTATAGGAAAAGCACGTCAAAAAGTGTTAATATTTTTACCACATCAATGTTATAATAGTATTATATAGTAATTTTTTGGTGTATATTTTAGATTGTTGATATTAAATTTTAAAATTAATAACAACTCACTGTAATTTTCAGTAGTTTTTATTACGATAAAAAAACGATATAATTCCATCTTTAAAGATTAAATTATAATGAATTTTTCATTAGTTTATCTTTACTTGAAAACTCATACTCAAATCGTCGTATACATACATATTTACACACATAAAAATATTTATAATTACTTATTTACTATAGGTATATTATTATAACTATATTTGGAATTACGAGAAGTTAATTTGTTATTATTATAATTATACAAATTTTCATTAAAATCGGTAGTTATTGTATAGACTTAAGAAAACTACTAAGAGAATAAAAAAAAATTATTTTTATATGATACGAACGTGCTTTTAGAAGTCTCTTGATGCAAACATTTATATTCGATTCCTTCTAATCAAAAAAGTGTATACATCAGTGGCAACTCGTGGCCTTTAAAAGTGGGAGGGCAATTAAAAATTATTCATTTATGAAAAGCGTAGAATACAATACTAACCATGTACCAATTCAAAAGGTATTTATTAAACCAAAATTAATATCTATCACATAGAAAAACAAAAATATAAATACCTACGTTTTACAAAAACCAAAAATTACAAAATAATAAAACATTTACATTTTATACTTAAAATTTAAGCGTCTATCTTTCACTTCACTAAACAGGTCTTCCAAGCTGTTTTATTTCAATAATAATTTAAATCAATACTAATGAAATATAGAAATATGCACAGTAAATAAGTGCACGTTATTGCGTATTGTTCCGCAGTCCACATGCATGTCCGGAGATTATTCGTATCGCTCAGGTGCGGCGACCGCATTATTACCGAATTCCCTCTCCTATGTTTTTGTGTTTTGATCTTATACTTATGACGGGCGATTGTGAACTTCGCCCCAGAGCCGAGTGCTGTTCGGTACTCGATAACCATGCAAATGAATAATGATAGGTACCTATTTCAACCGTGCTATTACCTACGAATATTTTTAAACTCCGATTACCACATATATAGTCTTTTCATATAAAAATGGAAAATGATTTTTACTTTCGATAATAATATTTTGAAAATGCATTACTATGTAAATATAAATAATTGTTAATATTTAAATAAATACATAACTTGTTAGTAAGTAATTTGTTACAAATTTAGAGGGAGTGGCAATCGCCCCGGCAACCCTACGCACGAGACGCCACTGGTACATCATAGCATATACCTAACCAATAAATTTCTCGCTACGCTAATAATGTAAAATTTATATTATTTAATAGATTATTTATCATTCATTAAATTAATAAAACCGTTTTCTATCATTTTTGTCATATTTTTTTATCATTTTCCACAATATTATAAAAATATATTCCAAATGTTGAGTTCTCGAGAATTTTGAAGTATTAATAATCACTAATCGCCATATTATAGTGTGTAATGTGTATATAACAAGTATTAATCTTTTAATAAATGTCCAACGTATCAAGGTGGTCAACAAAAGAATACTAAATTGCTTTAAAGTGAATTTAACGTACACCATATATTCAGGTCACGTATAGTCAGTCATTAGAGTTACTCTATAGTTACACTAGAAATAGGATCCTATCATCGTCGTTTGTGGCTCAAAGGATATTTAGAAAAGTTATCTCAATAATATCTTGTAGTAATTACATTTGTCTTCAGATTTTTTGGAAAACCCAATCGAAATCATTAATATACATTACATAATATAAATCTCCGAATTAAATATTATTGAGTAACTATTCAATATAATTTGTTCAGAATGAAAATGTTTTAACATATATAATAATGTATACATTTTTATTTCACTATTCAAACATTAATTAATTAATTAATATAATTTATATATATTTTAATTTTATTAATTAAATAAAATGGATTAAAAAGGATTAATCTTAATAGCTATAAGTATCCTGCCAATATAATGAAATATGTTTAAAATATGTAATAGCAGGTTATGTGTTTTGTTATAAATTTCAGAGAGTTTTTGAACTAATTTTTGGGTTCATAAACTCTATAGTCTTCTTATTACTTTTATTAAAATCATTTGGTTGTGATATAAATATAAAATACAGCTAGAGTATAGATTTGTTTATAATTAGCCACACTATATATCTGGAAGTTTAATATATTGTTATAATTTTTTTTTTTCAGAAAGTAATGTATACACATATAGTATATATTAAAATTATAGGTCAAATTTTATTTTTTTTTCTGCGCCCTTCCTTTATTTGTTAAAACTGTAACAATTTTTGATTTTCAAATAACAACTTATGATTTAAATTAGAAAATCTTAAACCTATATATTTATACACATTTATGACTTTAGATTTTTTTATATAAGTATAGTGAATAAGTAGGTGCTATTGTAGATTGTCATAAATGTTAATAATTACGTATTAGTATAATAATATTTTATATACCAATTAATATTAAAAATATACTTTTTAATTACCTATTAACATGTATAATTTACATTATTTTTTTTACATTAAAGTAAATTATTTACCAATAACATTTAACAATAATCTGTATAGTATGTAATTATAAACTATATACATAAGCGTAAGTAGGTACTTAAAAAAGTTTTCTTTTAAATAGAAAATAAGACATTATTGAAGAATCATTATGCATACACATGTTATGCGACAACAAAAAGTAATAAATTATTTCCGAAATACAATTTACACTGCATGATATTACTTACTCAGAGTAATTAATTTATTTTACTATACCATATAGCAAAGTGTACGGTATTTATTATAATGACTAGTCAGTAATCATAATAAGATTAATTGGGTATCCTATGTAGTGTTTTGTAATCATGACTCGATAATATATTTTATATTATTTTTCACTTGAATGGAAATGTATAGAATTTACGTTTTGTATTATTTCGACAATTGTGTAATCAAAGATTTGTTTTAACAATAAATAAATTCAGCGATAAACTCGAATATTAGTCAATAATCAAACATATTTTCTACTGAAATCCGTCTAGAAACTTTTTTCGTTCTTAAAATAATTGTATTTATTGTACGTACACTATTATAAATTTTCACTTACTTGAACTTTTAATATTTGTATTTATGGGGCGCACTACTCAAATTTATAATGAATAGTGTATTATGTATAATGTAGCATTCTCCTCATTTTCGGCTAGGAGTACCATTTCGTATTTTTTCAGTTCCATAAAATTTCGAGAAAATTAAAATATAATATTACCGGACTAATATGGAAATAATTTTGTATGGTTATAGTATACAATTGATTTTAAAATAGCAAATAAATATGATTTTTTGCATATTTATATTTTTACGAAAGAAAATTTAATTTTGTTAGTAATTTAAAGTTATTTGTAATTAGTTTAGTAGTTTTCATTTTAAATGTTTCTTTTCATTGAAACCACGTTTTTTCTTGGATTTTTAAGTACTGAATATATAATTGGCATTTTATAATGCCTTATAATCAAACCTAATCAACCTAATTATATCAACTATAAAATGCAGAATTGTTTAGTTGAAATAAATCTTTTATCATTGGATTTAAATCCAACATATCCACTACGAGTATTCTGTCCGATAACCGTCTTTATGATTCTGAATAGAGCATGGGAGCTAATGGTCTTAAAATTATGTTTATTTATTATTTTTTTTATTTTTCGTTAGTAATCCATTATAAGATTTGATCCAGATGATACACATGACCCAATATTCTGGTAGATAATTTAAATAGATACTTCAGGGAGTTGATTGTTTGATATTTGGATATTTTCGTGTAAAAGGTACATAAACATAAATTTTGTTTAAATCGCATTTTGTTATATTTCTTCGTAAATTTATATCACAATAGATTGTCAATCACGAGTATGTATAATAAGTAACATAAGTCACATTTATAATGATTACGTTCTTTCTTATTGTGTAATATTAGACATATTAAATGTCTAAATATATAGCTAGTAGTTATGTCAAATTTATAGACATACTTACACCCAAGATTCTCTCGTTTTTTTCAAATGCAATAACTTAACATTGCTTGCCAATTCAACGCATACATCAAGAGTATCAGGTCTGATAAGCAAAATGCTTCCACCTCCTATATTACCGGTTTTTTTAGTATACTTTTTGTCATCTCACCATATTTCATTTAAGTGTGCACATGTAAAAATAAAAAATACTTAAGAAAAATTGTGAAATTTAAATTATGTATATTACGTTTTAATTCTTCTAAAATCATTAGTTTAAATTTATCAAAAAAAAAAACTACTTTCGAGTAATTAAGTAGGTATAATGTTTAATGTATTTTAACAGTATTAATAAATTAACTTGAAACTGTACTTTTTATATAATATTGTGCTTTTAAAATTTGTAGCAGGTGATGACAATCGTCCATTAGAAATTTAGGTTCTGCCCAACTTGCAGTGATGTTCGTGTACAATGCTAGTCACATATTTTCAGTACCTAGCCGAAAGTGCGATGTAGCTCGTACGACAATATAGGATATCCGACTTTCAAAAGTTATTAACGGCAAAACATGAATTTATAGCACGTTGAAAATTTACCTATTCAAATATTTTCGAAAATAATCGCCCCCATACGTCGTGGTAATATTATACACTACCGTGTGTACGTAAAATTTTAGGAATTTTTAATAAAAGGACGCGCGGACGGGAACGAGTGTTACGATATGCACACCGGTTAGAGCACGTGCAGTCGCGGTAATAGTCCGTTTTATAATAACTACAACGTATTATAACAAGTGCGTATGTATGTTATATTTTAAATATTTATAATGGCCGTTCATCGTGTGCGTTCATTATGTTTGTATATCATGTTCGGGACGTTTTTGATATGTGGAAAACGCAGTCGTGTTTATAAACGTGCACTACACTACACAAGACATATTATTATGTTATATCCATAAAATATACAATAAATGTATGTAATATGATAAAAGGCACACGTATAGGCACCACCACTGTGTATATGTTACAAAAATGTACAGTCGAGTAGAATATTATATAATATATGAAAATATCTGTGTCGCGTTTTCGGTGTTCTTTCCATAGTATACACAGCTCGTGTTCCATATGAGTCCCGGAGAGCGTTTAACTGTGCAAATTCAAGGGGACGACGAATATTTCGATGTGCATAAAAGTATCTTGATGCGAAATATTCGAATATACAATATCTAAAGCCTACGTATAACACTCATAGTACGAGTAAAAATATAAAAAATCAAAATTATTCGTGTAAATAATATCTGAATATCCTTCAAAAGATATATTATATTATTATTATTAAAAAACTACGGCAATAGTAGAGAATGGAAGCACTTCGCCCGTCGAGTAGGATACCTTACACTAGACGCGAATATAAAATGATTTCGAGTGGATCTCCACGTAATATACATATAACAGATTATTATTATCAAAAAGAAGAAAAAATTCAAATTTTACACATAGGTGTCATTAATAATAGGTAGTGATGTTACGAACCCAGATTTTTGAGGTCGAATCGAACCCGAACCGAACTTTTTAAAATTTTAACGAACCCGAACCGAACCGAACTATTCAATTAAAATATCGAACTCGAACCGAACTTCATAAAAAAAAAAAAACAATACAATAATATAAATTACCATTTTTTATTAATTATGTATATTTGCAATATTAAGTAGGTACCTCTTAAACATAATTTTAAGTCTAAGTAAAGAAGGATTCCACATTTTTCCATTTCTTTTTATCGTTTTTCGACAAATTAGTTTCAAATTTTTTTCCTAGGTTCGATATTCGAACTGAACTATTTTGTGTTTAGTTCGGTTCGGTTCGGTTCGAAAATCAAACAGTTCGTAACATCACTAATAATAGGTAATATATATACCTATACAATGTGGTTTCGACCCATATTTCTCTATCCGTTTTCCACACTTCAATACATTATATTATAAAATTATTTCAATAGTATTTTCATCATTATTATTATTATTATTATTATAACTATAAGACTTATTTAAATATTACCGCTCAACTATAAATATTATGGTTATAATTATATTATTATACCTATATTTATAATCATTTTTATTCCTATTTTTCAATACGTTATAATCGTTACTTACTTTTTCCAGGCCATAATAGTAATCCTTATATAATGTCTTCTTCTTCTCCTTCGCCTTCTCTCCCAACTATTTGGGGTTGGCCACCCTGGTCCTACACTTCCACATAGCTCTATCTCCCGCATCTTCTTCACTTACTCCCACCTTTCTCATATCACATCCCCCCATCTCTTTTTCGGTCTTCTTCTCCCCCTCTTATCAACAACATGCATTTAACTTACTAATCTTACTGCCTCAGTCTCTTCCCTCTTTAATACATGCCCGAGCCATCTTAATCTATTCTCTCTCAATTTGTCTACTATCGAAACTACCCATATAATACCTCTGATATACTTATTCCTTATTTTATCCTCTCTAGTAACACCACTCATCCACCTTAACATTCTCATCTCAGCTACACTCATTCTCTGTTCTATCTTTCTATTTACTGCCCGACATTCTGTTCCATACATCATTGCAGGTCTCACCACTGCCTAATAAAATTTACTCGAACATCCAAGATGGGAAAACTCGCCTATATTCATTTTAAGACTACTCATACCTTTTTGACAAGTTTTATACTGGCTGTCGACCTGACGCAACCTTAATTAGTCGACTTCTACAACAGGCATGAGGAAACCGTGGAGGTATTCTTAGCCCTCTCCACAGGGCAAAATCCTTATATAATGTGTACTCATATAATATTATATATAATTACAGTTATTTGAAATCCATGAAAATCTGAAAATGAACAAACAAATTGTACTAATTTTTCTGTGTGAAAAAGTTTCCTTTTACCGTGACGGGTTCTTTTCAAATAAAATATAAAATGTTTGTAAACCCACTATATGTACATTTATTCTATTCCTTTATACTTGTCCCCAACCGTGTTGTATATAATAATTGATAGTTTATAATTATAATTAATTTAAGTTGTTAACTAATAACATCGTGTATCAAATAGACTTTTGTATATGATTTTCTTTTTCTGATAGTGCGTAAATAAATAAGTAAATTATAAATCATAAATAAAATGTTACTTTAATGTTTAACTTTATAGATTTATATTCCGGACAAACAAACATAAACTTTCGGTATTATATATACGATTTTTATAACATATATAGTAACCATGGTCACTTTTATTTGTTATTATTTTTATTTATAAACTATTTTATAGAACTGACATTTAGAGTTGATAACAGTTTGTTTACAAAATTCGTGAAATAAGTTGGTGAGAAGGTCATAAAATTGGCTTTGAATTAAATTATTAATGTTAATTCAAACGATAATCAAATCCTGGGAACAAAATGTTGCAGAGAGTTGTAGCACCAACATTTCATGAAAAAACATTTTAAATGTGTAAAACTATGTCGACCTTGAAAACCCCAGATTTTGATATAATAATCTGGTTCATTTTTCTATATTATTTTCTTCGCGATGATGGTAATAGTAGAAATAAGACGGTCGTCTGATTTGAAGGTCAACGAAAAATATATTGACCAAACAAAGGAAATCCGTACTTTGATTTTTCTATTATGTTTTATGATAAAAAAATAGTTTTTCTTTACGCTTAAGAAAATTCAAAATGATATCAGGAAGTACATATTTGCTTTTAAAAATCTATTTAGTCCAAAATTCCTACTCGATTCTTTGTACATAAAAAGTTTTTTTCCGAATATAAGGAAAAATATAAAAATCATTGTAAAACCAATCGATTCCTCACTCCACTTAAAATGTAATCCAGGGTCAACACCACTAATGAATAATATATATATAAAAATATAATTGCGCCTACCAATTTTCGTAGAAATAGTTAGAAAAAAAAGTCGATAAACTTTTTTTATTTTTTGTTTCCTTATTTATGTAGCATTATAATGTGAAAATATGGTATACAGGGTGCGTTCCAAAAGTCATGAAATATATTTTTTGGTCCCTCCTCTACAGGTCGCGACATGTACGAACCGGTTGGATTAGGTGTGGGTGATTCTCACCTTCACAGTGCATAAACATTAGTCTTTTTCGAGCATCAGTTGGGTCAGGATCGCTGATTTAGTACACCCATGTTTTGAGACTACATCATAACGAAAATAGAAAATATTTTCGAACATTGGGCAATTAAATTCTGCACAAAACTCGACAAAAAAGCTGTCAACATTTACGAATTGCTGAGGCAAGACAACGGGAAGTCTGCTCTATCGTATGTGCAAGTTATGTGGTGGGTGAAAAAGTTCGAGGAGGGCTAGGAAGGGGTGAAAGATAACCACCCAATCAACAAGCCAAATCGATAAAAATGTGAGTCGTGTGCGTAATTTATGGAATTCTGATCGTCGAATTAGTATTATCTCAAGGACGGACCGTCAACGTTGCTTACCATGATGATGTTCTGGAAATACTGAGAAAAAGAGTCATCGGCATGCGAAAAGACATTGCAGCTTCCTATTTGCTGCATCACGAAAATGCGCTAAGTCACACTTGTCTGGGTGTCCGTGAGTTTTTAGCAAAACACAACGTGGCACCGTTCCCTCAGCCAAACTACAGTCCTGACTTAGCTTCAGGCAACTTATTTTTGTTCCCGGGGATCAAGACCGCACTCAAAGGACATCATTTTTATAACATTGAAGCTATCCAAGTGTCCGTGACAACAGCTTTATGCGAGGTTATCAACGAGGCCTTCCAGGGAGTGTACCGGGCATGGGAGAGACGGAGAAAAAAGTGTATAGATGCTCATGGACAATACTTTGAAAATAACTGGCACAATGTACCGATATTTTTAATAAATCCAAAATTAGAGAAATATGGCGTTTACTAGAATAGTCCGCGGTCTATTCGACGATCTAGTAATAATACACAAATTAAATAATATCAATAAAAATGAATTACACCTAAAAATACATTATTTTTGTTTGGCCATATATGTATATTAATAAATATCACATAAAAATGTTAGTCTTTTTATAAATTTAATATGAACCATGTATGCAAAGTAATATATTAGCCAATATATATGGTCCGTCCTTTTTTAAACACATTTGCTGTCTTTTTCCCCAAAAGTTATCAATTCTGTATAACACGTGCACGTACGTTGTAATAGTCAAATCTTAAAAGCAATACTATCAGAGCTGATAGAAATGTGAATATTTGTGATTCATTTGTGAAAATGTCATTGATCAAATATTATTTTTCACAACCAATTCGTATTATACATATTAAAAAATTTAGATAAATAATTTTATTTTGTAAAATTGGAAATTGTGTGACTTAAATACAATTAAATTCACATTAGCTGTTGTTTGTAAAATACTATGTAGTCTGTACAACTTAATTATGAACATTTAGATAATATATGTATCAATGCCGTCAAACATAACATTATGTTTTTCCTTACTCGAGAGATTTTCTATGAAAAAAAAAAAATAAAATGATTAGAATTGAGGATGATGGGCTTCGGGCTTTGAATATCGAACCGTGCACCTTCGAAGATTGGATATATAGCGTATGCAATTCGCCTGGCATTATTAAATTTATTGGTTATTATGGCTGGCTTCGTTTTCGATTGACTGTTCCGGTTTGTAAACTTTTACTTAAATTGTTTTTTTTCTTTATTAATTTTAAAATTATAATATAAATATATATATATATGTACTTGAATCATTTTAAAATTATTTTTTTGATTGGTGGCAAAGCGTGTATCAAATTAGACATACCTATAAATACGAGTTAATATATTTATCGATTTATTTTGTTAATATTCAAATTCTGTTATTATTATTTAAAGTTGTTTCACTATATTTTAAATACAGTTTGTAAGAAATGTTTACTTGTCATTGCAACTAGAAAATGTCCCTTGAGTCAATCACTAGTATCGGCTAGTATTTTTACTAATATATAATTTTGGGTTAGTCAACTATGATATCAAAACGTGTGTATAAGGTTTTCGTTTCGGATAAATAATGTATTATATTATGTAATATACTGTAAGTTATGTCATCATATAATGCTTCTTTATCCTAGTGGAAAAAACACTGAGGGAGTATGTAGGGGTTGTCATTTGTGAGCTGGTTTCCTGCGTAGGAAAATGCGGCAAAATAAAAAAATAAAAGAAAAAGAACGCGATATCAAAAACAAAGTATTCTATCATTTTAATAATTAAATACCTAATATAATAAATAATATTAAACATAATATTTCAATTTTGTTTAAAATGTTAAATGAGAAACGGTCGATTTTTGTATTCAAAATGACGATACATTCTAAACGAAACTAGGTTAACCGAAAACAATAAAATTGACGGTTTTTTACTATTCACTTGGAAACTACTGAAATATCGTTGGCTTAAAAAGAAAAATCTAATTTTTTCTCAAAAATTGACTTCACCTTATATTATCTTATTAGAATTTTTTAAAACGCACGGTTTAATCTAAAAATGAGATTTCTAGGTCCATATGTTATAAAATACAGAAAATGACAATTTCCTATATAGCGTATGAAACATATTATACTACAGATTGAAATCTTGAAAACTCTCTCATACATTTTTCAAAGTAGGTATCACGATAGAATCTTTTCATTTTAAATCAACAAATTTACTCGTTTAATATAGTATTTGTATTCAATAATTTTTAAATTACATAATTAATTATTTGTTTCATTGTGCAGAACTTAAACTCAAGGAGGAGATAACATAAAAAAAGTTAAATCAGAATTAAAACTCATAAAAAATTTTACACGTACATCTGATCGTCCAAAAAATTGAGGCCAGTATATTAACAATGTAGTTCAGTGTAGGTACTTTACAAATCTTATAACGATTTTCACATTTATTTTCAAATAAACGATGTTTATTAAAATATTCATGATAAAATAAAACAATATTGTTATTGAGTTATGTAAAAACAATCAAATTATATCATTTATAAAGAATACAGTGTTTTCATAAATATAAAAATTTTTGTAGATTATTCTTAGTTAAATTTTAAAAAATCGAGTACATATCCTAAGAATGTTTATTATGATTAAACTTATTCTGTGATAATATAATAATCATATATAGCCAACTATTAAATAGTCAGTCAGTGACCTTAATTTAAAATGTTTATTTTTAAATATTTATATTGAAATATATGTAGTAAATCCATAATACAATTTCAGAATAAGTATTATATATTTTTATACACATCTCTTGTTCTTTTTTTTTTTTTGGTCGTATAGCAAACAACATTAAAAATTAACTATTAACTCAGTGAATTTTTGTGTTAATTACAAATTTATTCATGTTGTAATTTAACAACTTATGTATTATTGTAAAAATGCACAAGTAGATGTATAAAATAAACTAAATAAATAAATTCGTCCATTATTTATACAACATTTTTATTAAACCAATACTCAAAAATTGTATTTCGGAATAAAAAAAAAAACGTATTATTTTAAAACCAATATCGTTTCTCTTAACATCTATAAAATTCCAGCACAAAAGATAGCACTTTGTAATTTCGACAATATATTGTTAAGGCTTCGATAATAAAATTATTCACATACAAAATTACTATGAAAATGACCGTAAAAAGATATTTGGCTACAAAAATGAAAATGATAAATTGTGTTAAAAAAACATGGATTATGTTTATTATATTTTGTTACTTATACTAATTAATGTAATTTATTGCTATATATTGGCATATTGTATATTGTATAATTTATGGATCGAATATAGAAAATTGATTTTTGAAAATATCTTAATAAAAGTTATTATTATTATTTACCTACATAAGTATTTCTTTTTTATTATTAAAATGGTAAACTTTTTTCAAATAATATTCTACATTACACTTGTATGCTAATTTGATCTTATTATTTACATTCTACATAAAAACCACACTATTCACCTAATTTATATTCAAAACATTAACTCAACTACCTATATTTCATAATTTTACTGTTTACGTTAATTAACAACTCTCAATAACTTATGTAGCTTAAATTGTGAGATTAGTTAAATTAGTAAATAGAATATTTAAATTGTATTATTAGTTTTCATAATAATCTGTTTAAGTTTCAATTTTGAAATATTTAGTCTTGAGAAAGTTAATTTGAATTTTCTACAAAGGAATATTTTGTTTTTATTGTGACTTGTAGAATACTTATAATAGGTACTCAATAAAATAAAAATTGTAGAAAAATATTATTATAAATGTATAGAATAATATTTTAAAAAGCCATTTTTTAAGATTTTAGATTGAAAGAAGGAAAAGTAATAAGATAAATTTGTAGGTATGCCTTATGTATGTAATAAGTATGTGTTAATAAATTATAATTAAGGGCTCGAGGAGGCATCACATATATTAATATAAATAATTCAAATATAAAATTATACTTAAATGAAAGATATAAATAATTTATTTAATTTAAACTATTTAATTTATATATTTTTTTCCTGGAGGTCACTTTGATCGAGTGATCGAAACTGTTTCAGCACACGAGGTACACTGGTTAGATTCAGGTAGCAAATGAAGTAGCCAACGAGATTTTTCTCTGGTCTCTGGTAGCATTTTAGAGATTAGGAAATAATATTAAAAAAAAAAAAACATAATAAGTTTAAGTATTCTATAATTATAAGAGAAAATGTACATACACGTATTTTTAAATATTATAAAAGATATACATATTGTTTTTATATTTTTGAGTCTTCGTTTTTAAATTTTAAATTTATATGACATATATATTTCACTGATAATATCATCATTGATTTATAAATAAGTTTACACATCTACCAATGTGAAGAGGTTTGAATGTGCGTATTAAATATATATCTAAACACATTTTATAATCAATTTTGTTGCTTTGTTAACATTTATATAATAGTTTATAAACAAATATCCATAACCCACTACTCACTTTTATTGGGGTGTTGACTGACAATAATATTTTCTTTATATGTGCCACTAACTGTTTTATATCTAGGTAATATTATTTTATGGTAAACGTTTAAAATATGTCGAAGCTATAAATTGTCAATAAAAAAAGTGCATTATAATTTCCAATTTTTATTGTTTAACAAAATAATTTAAAAATACGAAAAATATATGTACAATAGTCAATAATATCGACACAATGATACTGAATACACTACTTAGCTTTTTTTTATATAATAATTTTTATAAAATGTATAGTTTATTTTTGAAAAAAAAATAATTTTTAACAATAATAGGTAGATATATATAAGTATACATATATATCTTTTTTACTATATTTTCAAATATATATAATTATTGAGAAATACTAAAATAATATTTCAATAAAATATTATAAATATACTACATATAATTTATTTTAAATCATATTTAAACATTTTAGATTCTGAGCGGAGTAAATAAGCCACTGGATTTACAAAAACGAGTATTTATTTTTTTTTGTGAAAAATTTTTGATCGGTTGCTACATATATTCTAGTTTCCGGTTAAAAATGTAAATAAGATTGTACTATCAAGAAGTACTTTTTTAATTTTTCAATAAACGTTTCGGACTTATCAATATTATAGTTAAATGTGGTTATTTTCTCGTAATTACAAAAATATGTATTTTTAAATTTTAAATTTTCACAGAGTATCTATTTTAATATTTTAAGTAGGTAGGTCATAATGTTTTCAAAAATGTTTAATCAAGTTTTTTACTATAAAATTATAATTAGCTATGCATATTATAAGAAACTTCATTCAAGACATTTTTACCGAAAGAAACTATTAATCATTGCTTTAAAATTCAATATATATACCACCAGACGAGTCAAGTGCTTCCACACCCTACTGACCGGATGCATTTAATTTTTAGATTAAAATTTTTCTAAGAAAAACTTCAAATATGTTTACATATTAAAAAACCCCTTAAAAGTTAAATTAAGACATCTTCTTACTTTAAGAACAACAGCAAACATTTGATGAAATAAGGACTTATTAAAACAATAGTGTTATATAGCGTATATTTTAGTTTTTAAAACTTTTAAAATTGGACAACAAAAAAAATTCATTTTATTATCTAAATTAACCAAAATGGAATATAATTATGAATTTACCGAAAAAATTATGAATATTTGTTGTATACTTACCTAGAAAAGTTCAACTAAAATTATGTTGTCTGATTGTTTCCGGTATTATTGATATAATATACGATTTTCATCATCAAAATATAAAATAAATAATATTTTATTCATCCATTTCTATTCGTGTTCACTTTGACACATTAATGCTCAAAAAATGGTCAACGCAGCCATTATATTGTGTTTATTGATCCTATATTGAATGCTTATACTTATAAGAATATATAAGTTGTCTCTTTTCACCATAAGTAGCAATAAATAGAACGAAATTCAAAGCTTTTCGTTCATTTTCTCTAATACGTCAAAGAATATCAGTTTATTCGGCTAACAATCGTTTTTATATTTAATACGATTTTATTGATTATTTTTATCTTCGACCAAGTTTTAATATCGAAATCGGTTTTGATAAACATGATTAATTTTTATTCTATTTTTTTCAAAATATAGCGATAAATGCTAAGCTGTATATTTAATTAATTTTCATATTCATCAATTTTGTTCAAATAATGTAGTCAAAATGAACAACATACAAATGTATAATAAATGAAGTTATATTTATATTATACATATATTTAAAATATACATTCATACAAATGTTTAAGAAATAAATAATTTAAAAATAATTTTGGCTAATTTTAGGTTTAGTTTCTAATATATATATAAAACAAGCTTTCAAATATTTTCAAGATATTTTATTAAAATCAGTAAGCTAATAAGTATATAACATATTTTAAATAAAAATTTATTTATTCATTTATTTGATTATAAATAGGTACCAATATTTTAGTAACATTTTGTATATAAAAGTTATCTAGACAAAATTACTTAGATTGTGACATTTAAATCAAAGGTAATTGTTTAAAATATCGTTACCTATCGTTATTTATCTAGATAAGATAAAAAATATAAAAATAATTTACTACATAAGTTGTATCACATAATTATTTGATTTTTAGACAGTTTTGAATTTAATAAACTATGATATTAAAAACGAATTCGTATAAATAGAAAATCGTCCATATATAAATTGTGCATGTTTCTTTAGTTTGCATGTAAATTAAATCCTCAGATATAGTTGTGTATTATTATTATATTAAATTTGAAAGCAAAGATAAATTATTTCATTTAAAAAACGGTTCTATGCAAAGTTCTGTATAATAAAATAATTTTAAACAAAATAGTTAATTTTAACAATTTTATTTGTTATTTCCACTAAATTTCTAAATTATTTCTGTTATAAAAAGTAGTTTTTCTTTACGTTTAAAGATATTTTGTAGAAATTCAAAGAATGACCTGTTAAAAGTATCAACTAAATGAATTTTCTTTGGCTTTTTAATCTAGAACTCTTACACAACTATTTTATCCTAAAAAAAATACATGAAAAATATCCATCATCTTATAATATCCATATTATCATAGAATCTAATATGATTTTCTAATATTTTTAGTTTATATAAAAATATGTGAAAATATTAATTATTTCAACTTAAAGCTGCTATTCTGCTAATATTTTAGGATATATAGTATAGTTCTATAAATATATTTTACAAATATAGTTCTTTTTTGACAGAAAAAAAGCATTTTATATTAAGTGGGTGAAAATGTTAGCATATTGAACACACAATAAATTATATACACGTGATAATTAATTGTACTTTACTTTGTTGTTTGTTAAATATTGTTTCAATATTTATTTATATTTCAGTTATACTTTTGTACTTAAAATTAAAATTTAGTTAAAAAATAATACGATTTTTGTATACATTTTATTTCTTTTAATCATTAAATACTAAATACTTTTATGCTAAATAATTTTTTATGGAAATATCTGCACTCTCATTTTGATGTACAACATTAATGGAATTAATTATTAGATAGCGCATAAAGAGAAGTAAATAAAAATGTACACAAGAGTACAAAACAAATTATTTGGGATCTCTAAAACTAGATTTAGATTTTTTTAGTGACTAAATAAGTTGAAGAAAATGAGTTTACTATATTACTATATATACTAAATAATTAACTCATTCGGTTATAAATGTTATTAAGTCATTTGTTACCTAAATTGAATAATAAATAAAAAATGGCCAACATATTGATAGGGTACGGAAACTGTTGAAAATTTCATAGAAGGGGAGGAAGGGATGACAGGGTTTTTATTTCACTCATATCAATGTACTATTAATTGTATCTATTTTCATTCAGTGTATTATTTTATTTCGCAATATTAGGAGCTCATAAATGAAGATTACCAATAAAGGTTTTCAAAATTTATTGAAATGTATACATTGTATACAAAAACAAAATTATATTCAAACAACAAAGTTTAAAATGATATTATAAGACATCTGAATAAACACCGTTGTGTTATCAACAAATTTGTTATAACAAATCAGTGTTATTCAAATATAGAATTTTTCTCAAGACAACGTTTTTTTTTTTTTTTACACATTTCCGTTCAATTTGATACGCATGTAAACGAGTGTTATTTACTTATTTAAAATATTATTTTGACTTTGAGTATTATACGATCCTCGTAAAATAATTATTTTTAGGAAATATTATTTTAAGTGTGAACAAACTCCCATGAAAATTTTAGAAATAATTTATATATTTTGTATTTTATCATTTTTATGTGTTATAAATAAATAAACAAATAAATATTAAATCACATTTAAGTTTGTAATTAACATATTTCTAGTCGTAATGATAAGTCAAAAGTACATAATATACTTACCTAATATATGAACTCGTATCAAATGTAAAGTATACTTAACTATAATAATAGTTGTTCATAAATTCATTTTTGGTATAACATTAATCAATATTAAATATAAATCATAATGTATCACATTTTTTTATTTTGTCAAAGTTCAATTTTTTTTTCCGATAATAATAATTAACTTCTTGGATAATTAAAATATTATCATCTCCCTCGAGTTCAATAATATTTTCAACCTATGCTCGTGGATAAATGTAATATATTATACTTGCATCTATACTTAAGTTGATATATTTAATTTTTATAGTATGCGTTAGGGAGACTTTTCTAAAATCGAATAGTGTAAAAGTTTACAGAGAATAATAATTATTTAAAATATCCGCTTTGATGAAATATTTTAGTTGGTATTTTAAAAATAATTCGCACGACTATATTCATATATTTACTGGATATTATTAATGGATTATAGGTGTCTAGCACATGTGTTTAAAAGTTTCATCGTGACATATACATGAAGGTTATTCAGGTTTTATTTCGTCGTTCGTGCATCAATATTTCTAGAAAGTTGCCAAAGAGTTGTCTGACATGTTCTCTTTCGAGTAGTTTCTAATGAACCAGAATTAACATTGAAATAGTTTATAAATATGAAATATGATATATTTTGTTTATCGTTTCTCTCTCCAAAAAAAAAAATAAACAAATATCATGTTTATAGAACGAAAAATGACGGAGAGGAAAACGATAATCAAAATATATAATTTTAGATATTTATAAACTATTTCAATGCAAGACACTGGTTCATTAAGGACTTTAAAACATTTTATGTTTTAGATTTGGGTAGGGTTTTCATATATATATATATATATAATTATATGCATTAATATTTATGTATTATTTAACAATAAATAAGTAGAAAATATGTATTTATGTTTATCGTGAATTTTTTTTTGCTATTTTAAGACATGACATAATTAAGTTACACTTGTACATAACTATTTGTTGTTTGAAAAAAAAATATTAAATGGTATTTTACATAAGTGTCACAGAAATATTATCCAGTGCATGGTCTATGTTACAATATAATATGTGTCATGTATAATACAAATGTTTAGAAAAAAAAACCTGTTGAACTTATTTATGAGTGGTAATTTAAAAACACAAAAATATACAACATTATAATATACATATGGGTTTTTGCTATCAAATAATATAAGTTTTTGTCAAATTGCGCTGTGCTGCAGTTAATATAATATGATCTAGTTTCGCTGTATAAATAATAATAATGTTATATTTTCACATAAAAATGAAACAAAAATTGGAAAATATTGGAATTAATTGCCGAAAGCTGAGTTTTGGTACACACTAAAATTTACATACTAAAAGTTCTGTCTATTTGTGTGTAGCCTTCCTTCTTTAAAATGAGTGTAGGCCAACAACGTTTTTTTCGTATAAATCATTAACTGTTGACTTAAAGTCACAAAGTATTTAAAGAGAACTAATGACCGTTAAATATATTATAGGATTAATTAATTGTCTGTACTTAGATGTTCACAGAATATAAATAAAAACCATATTTTAGTTATATGTAAAATTGTTAGTTCTATGATGTTTGTAATTCTTAGGCCATTCTTAGATGGCACACACTATTTTTTAAAAATTTTTTTTTTCTTCTTTATGTGTGAGTACCTATATAAATACATTAAAATTTTACAAAAAAATATGATTTTTATTACTTTTAGATTTTAAACGTATTGAGATATGTATAGATTATTAAAAATATTGATTGATTTTATTGAAAATTTTCTACCATTTTAATGTTTTTAAATGTGTTATACCTATATTTATATAATAGCCATTATAATTAATATAAATTAATGTGTAATTTAAATGTTTTAATTCCATTAAAAAGCGCACAAGGTATGGGCAATTAAAAAAAAAAAAAAAATTGTAATGCATGTGAATATAGGTATTCCTTATCAGTAAATTCATAACGAGTCTATACAAATATTAGATAATATTATAAAGTTGTTATTGAATATTACTTAGAGATTTAATAAAAGAAGCCAATAAAATTGTTTAAAATTTTGGGATGGTAAAAAAAATTACATTTAGCTATACTCGGCACAATCATTTAGGATGACAAGTACTGAAAATAGAAATACTGTCTACTTATATATGAAAATAAGTACGTATGATCGCCATAATTATATCAACACGCTACCTACTCTACGGTGTATGACTTATATACACAGTTATCATACTCATATTGTGTATGCTGAAATTTTAGACTTAAAGTGTTGAAATATTATCGTGTGGCTATTATATTTTATTATATTTGTTGGCTACTAGAAAGCGTTATAGTTATTATAATTTTACAAAGAGTGCATTTGGCTAAAATATAATTTTTATAATTTACAATTTTTATGAGTACATAATTTATGTTATACAATATGCTAACTCAGAATAGACGGTTTTTTAGTGGGTGAGAAAACTTAATTAGCTTTCTTATTTAATTTCGCGGACCGTTTTCCGTTCTGGCGGCTGCATGGGTATTTTCTATTCCGTTTTTCATGCTTTGGATTTACGATTTTCCATTGTCCGTTCGTCCTTATTTTGTAACAGACGATTTTTACTTCCGTAAAAATTTACCGGGGTGGTAAAAATAAACCTGTCTAACTGGTCATTTTTACCCCCGCCCCCTATGTTAAATGTAATAATATAATGTGTACGATTTTGTTTTCAGGCGATTTTTACCTCCCTATGGTAAATTTATTTGTATAATACGTACGATTTTTTATTTAGGCAATTCCCCCCCCCTATTTAAATGTAATAATGTAATACGTACAGTTTATTGTTCAGGCGATTTTTATCTCCCTTTTATAAATGTAAAAAAAATGTATATGATTTTTAGCTCAATATCTTTGATGTATTTTGGGGAATGTAAAATATAAATTTTTGCTTCATATTATTTTTACTGCCCGGTAAATTCTTAAGTGGAGGGAGGGTAAAATATTATGGGAGGGGTTAAATTTACTATTACCCCGAGGGTAAAAGTTTGGGAGATAAAAATTACCTGTGAAACCGGTCGGATTCGGATTTTCCCGGTGTCTAATCAGCCATCTACTGAACATTTCTTTGTCTACGAATCGTCCCTGTAAGACTGAGACGATCGTTCCCAAATGTGTATCTATATTATGAGTCGAAATACGGTACCATCCGTTATATGAATCGTTAAAATTCAAAAAATTTCGACCACCTTGTCATCTCGATTAGATAGCTCAATGGTATAGGACATCGATTGTCCAACCAATTTTCGATACGGGTCAACCGGTTCGAATTCCATTTTGCCGATTTGATTTTTTTTGTGTTTTTTTTTTCTCGATCTCGGCATCCACAGAGATAACTAATGTTCATTATTTATCCGATGTACGCCATATGTGAACGAAATTTTAATAAAATTTCTTATCGTTGTAACATTTATTATTAGGTATTTATTATATTATTTTCTGTTCGTTTAAATTACGTATAATAGTACTTATTATACAACCTATTATACCTATTATAATATCCTGTAGGAAGTTCGTTTTTTTTCCTCGGATATTCGTTGATTTTTATCTGGGGAAAATAAGTTCATAAAAAAAAACCAAGAACGATAAGTCCGACCGACTAATTCACATAGTAGATACCTACTTTTACCATATTTTTTAATATGGAGTTTTAAATCGTCGGACTTCCGTCCGACTGAGACGTTCATCCCGAATAATATGTGCATAGATACCTATATTACTAGTCGATATACGGTACCGTCTGTTATCTGAATAGTTTAAATACGAAAAATGTCGACCGAATTATCATCCGAGTAGATAGTTTGATGGTATAGGACGTCGATTGTTAAACCAATTTTTGATACGGGTACACTGGTTCGCATTCCACTATGCCGATTTCATTTTTTTTGTTATCTCGACGTCCGCGAAGATAACGAGTGTTTAATGTTTATTCGATATATATATATATATATATATTTATTTTTTTTTATTTTTTTTTTTTGACATACAAACGGACACAAGGTCCTATTACAATTTAAACACTAATATATATTAGCATAATACTTATAAAATACTTAAAATATAGACAATAATCATAAATTAAACAATATAATAAAGACATAAGTTCAG
>JAIPRL010002999.1:0-51862 GCA_025469235.1 Pemphigus obesinymphae | reverse complement strand
AGTATTGAGTTCGTTGAGAAGGATCCGTTCGAAAATTTTGGAGATTGAGGAGAGTAGTGAAATGGGACGGTAATTTGAGGGGATCTTCAGGTCTTTGCCGGATTTTGGGATGGTGATGAGAGTTGCTTGTTTCCAGGCCGATGGGAAATATGCAAGACGGAAGCAGCTATTGATAATACGGGTAAGAAGAAGTATGGTTTTTCCGGTAGGTGTTTTAAAGCTGTATTTGTTATGGAGTCTTCGCCCGGTGCCTTATGTTTTGGTAGGTGTTTCATAATTTTCTGTATTGTTCCCGGGGTGGTGAAGTATTTATTAGTGAAGGTTGATTCCCTAACTATTTTAAGACTTGAATCTACGATGGGAATGGGTGGGCCGCTATTGGGGGAAAATTGATTTTGGAATGTGTCCGCAAAGACTTCGACTATATCTGCAGCGGCGTATAAGGGGCCATTTGGCCATTGTAGAGGGTGTGTTGCTGGAGTTTTGTTTAATAATTTTTTATTTAGTTTATAGATTGAGTTTATGTCGGGACTTAGTGAGAAGAGGAATTTGTCCCATTCATCATCGCAGTGCGTTTTTAGGATAGATCTGATGAAGGTTATTTTAGAATTGAGTCGACATTTGGTCGCCGGATCGCGAAAACGCTGCCATTCTTTGCGTAGCCGGTTTTTCTCGGCTATTTCGGACATGATTTCAGTTGGAAGGTGGAAGGGCATTTGGCGTTTGTTCGTTTGGGTCGAGTTGGAAATAACCGAAGTTTGAATTTTGGTTGTGAGATGAATTATGGCTTCGTCTATTTCGTGGTTGTTTTGGATGCGAGATGTGTAGGGGATTCAGCGTTCATCAGTTTATTAAATTTTACCCAGTTTATTCGTCGGGATGTTTGAGGAGGAGAAGCTGTTACTGGTGAGTCTGAGATATTTAGTATTACCGGGTTATGATCAGAGGATAGCTCATTTAGATTGAAGATGTCTATTGAGAGTAGGGGTAGCTTGATGAGGGCGATGTCTAGGACGTCGGGTTTATGATAGGGGATGTTTGGAAAGAAAGTGGGGGTTTCGGGAGCAATTACGGTATAGTCAAATTGGAGTATGTGTTTGTATAGGATATTTTCTGCAGGGTTTACGCAGCGGCTATGCCAAAAAGGGTGTTTGGAATATATATCTCCCGCCGCAATGAATTGGTCACAACCGTTCGTTAGTTTGTCGAGGTCGGTGGTTTCCAGGGTGCTACCGGGGTTTTTGTATAAGGATGAGACGCGTACAGTGTCTTGGCCAATGGCTATCTCGATCGACGTATTATTGTGTGTAGCGCGATTGGTTTATGGATTATTCGACGTTGTACTAGAATTGCTGTGCCTCCCAAGAATGGAGATCCGGCTCGGGGGGTATTGTCGGTGCGTAAGTGATGAAATTGGGGAGCATGAGTCGGGTTTTTGGGTTGAGTTTTGTTTCCCCCAGTAATATTATGTCGGTTTTGGTTTTTTGAATAAGGGTGCGGAGTTCTAGCAGTTTTTTGGATACGCCGTTCCAGTATATGATGCGGAGGGGTTGGTTATTGATTTTGGAACTGTGGTGTGAGCAGGGATATGAATGAATTTATAATTTTAATGGTTGCTTCTTTGGAGTTGTCTGTAGTTAGGAGAGTTTGGAGCAGGTCTTTTAGGAGCGAAAGTACTGAGTTGATGGGGATGTGGTTAGAGGGGGGATTTGGCTGGGCCGTTGAATGTTTTGCGGTGACGTATGCGTAGGATTTTGTTGTGTCTGATTGAAGAGGTTGAGGTTGGGTGGGATTTGTGGAAGATAGAGTTGGATATTTGTTTGAGGTTTCTTTCCTCGGTTTTTGATTGGCCGGGGTGGTTGAGAGGACGTGTTTGTACCACTCGCAGTCGCGATAGTTTGCGGTGTGGTTTTCACCGCAGTTTGCGCAGGTGGGGGCTTGGTCTGATAATTTTGGACAGTCTTTGGCGAGGTGGTCGCCGGCGCATTTGACGCAGCGGGGTGCTTGGTTGCAATTGTTTGAGCCGTGGCCAAAGCGCTGGCAAGAGTAGCATTGGGCCGGGCCTGATTTACGGAATGTTTCGGTGCGAACTGTAATGTAAAATAAACTAGAAAGGTTGTAGATGTCAGCTGCCGAGTGGTTCTTCGTTAAGATAACTAGGCAAATGGGGATGGGTTTAGTGTTCGCGCCGAAGCGCTTAACTAGTTTGATGTCGAAACCTAAAAGTTCTAATTCGCATTTGATTTCCTCTTCTGGGATGTCCGTAGGTATACCCCTTATAACTACCTTGAGGACTCGGTCTTCGGGTAGGGAGAAAGAATGGAATTGGACGCCATTTTCAGTTAAAGTCTTTTGGACATAGCGGAAGCTAATGGAAGTCGAAGTTTGGATTCTCACCGAACCGTCGGTTGCGATTTTAGCTGTTAGGTCGGTGATGGGTGCGTTATCGGCGTGGAGAATAGTAGGCGCGATTTTTCGCCAATCGGCTGCCGCGAGGATTATGGGTGGAATTTTCGGTTTTCGAATCATAGGGGAAGATGGCCGGGGGTCGGAATTTGAGATGGTAGAGGCCATTTCGTCGTCAGAAGTTGAGGGCAGGTTGTCGGATGATTGGGAAGATGAATATGATAAGCTAGGTGTTGGGTTTGATATTTTTGCAGGCGGAGAGTCAGCATTTTTGGATGAGCGTTGGGATCTAGGTTTCCTCTTACGACGTTTTTTTGTCGTAGGAGGGGGAGGGGTCGTTTGTCGTTTACTAGTTGGTACGGCAACGTTTGCGAGTGAGGTGGTAGAGAGAAGTGCATTTTGGGGAGCCATTGCAGTGGGAGACCGTGCGAGTCTGCCCGTGGTGGGTCTCGCCACGGTCGCGCGTGCGCTACTTACGTCGGCCAGGGGCCGGCTGTATAAAATCTTGCTGCTCGAGGTGACGATGCTGGGCAGCGTGATACTGGATGTCCTCCGCAGTCGCGTTGGCAGCCGCGAGCTAACTCTACGGCTACGCGCTATACGGTTGGTTGTTAGCTGTGTTCAAGACGACAGCGTACGGGCTCTACGATGATACTCGCCAAGCAACGTACGTGTGCACTGGACTGTAGCTGAAGACGGAATGACAAAGATTTAATAGGTGCAACCAACTTATGTACTAAACACATATTTGTTTAACGAATCCAAGAATCATTAATACCTATTGCAACAGTCACTTTATATATGTGAGTGGAAGTTAAATTTTGGAAAAAAAATTATTCATAAATGACTTCTAATCGTGTTTTTCCTGTACTTTTAAGTTGAGTTTCATTCATACCATAAGCCACAATAATAGAATATAAAAATGTATTGATGACATAGATCTATATTTAGAACTATTAAAGACTTTAAATCAGGATTAATTGCCCAGAGAACAACCCCTTTAAGACCGTGTTGACAATCAGCAACAGTTTCAAGTTATCTATTAACAAAAAAAAATTCAATTTTACCTACAACATAAATAATTTCCGATAAATAATGAAAAAAAGTAAAGGGGAAAAGCAAACCTTGGAATGAACTTACTATACTCTATTCAAAATGCGATCAGTAATCGGCGGCCAACTTGTGCGCAGGGGAGTGGCTTCGTTCCGTGCTTTCGTCTCGCACGTCACCGTTTACGGGAGCTTCGTATCATTATAGTATTGACAACTAAAGTAAACACATAATTCAAAATGCATTGTGCCAACTCGGTGGGATGTAACATATTATTTCGTACGTCGCGGTCGGTACCGTGGTCGACTTGGTGGGAGAACCGGTTGACGTCATAATATGACCGAAGCCGACGAAAACACGTCGCCGCCGAATACTGATCTCATTTTGAATAGAGTATAATTCAAATTAACCAATTCAAACGGACTTAGTTCAAATGCATGAACGAAGTGCGAAAAGTTATATTTTATAATTTAGTTCATGTTTTCAACGAATTTTAATTAAATTTTAGTAGTTCATTATTTTTTCCGCGTAATGTTTACAAATTTTAAACTTGATTTGAGAAAAATATAAAATCATTTAAGTTAAGCGTAGCCAATGATAATAATTAATGTTTTTAGTTACAATTGATAAACAAAAAAAAATATTGAAATAATTAGAGCATTTTTGAAAAATAAATTTCATAATGAACTTAAGTTAGTTAATAACGAACTTGAACGAAACAAGTTTATTTAAATTTCAAAAAAATAAACTAGTTAATGAGCTAGTTCATATTTTTAATTAATTTTCCTAGGTTTGGAGAAAAGTGACCCCTTATGGAACACCTGGAGGCTCTAAACTGAAATCGAAAATAATTTAAGGTTCCGATTTTTGAAGCAAAGCTGTTTAGTCGACTGTTGTTTAATGTCAATTTATATTATATAGAATATAGATTTAATCCCTTAATTTTCGTATATAATTTATTTTAATAATAAAATAGTATTATATAATAATACTATTAATATATTAACATATATTATATATAATAAAATATATGTTATTTTCTCTATTAGTACTAAATTGAAAAGTACAGTTATATGATGAACTTAATTTAATATTTACAAATATTCAAAAATCATAACAATTATTATCTATTTGTATAATTGACAAAAAATATAATCACTGTATATTCATTGTATAAGACAATGTAAACCGTATACAACGCGAACGTGTATCCAATGGTAATGTATACTGCTAAATAATCTCCACGTGCACGTATCTTATTATTTCCAGAGAAATGTTTTTGAGTATAAATTTAGTATTTCCATAGCCCAAAATTAGATTAAATTCATACACAAATATAGATGGATTAAATTTACTCGTAAAAATAAGAATATTCGTTCCCGTTATGGAGTAAAAATAATATATACGTTAAAATGTGTATACATTTCAACTAGTACCCATAAATCTAAGAAAACATACACACAGAATACAGACGAATTCAATTTACTCGCAAATGTGAATAAATCTCATATTAGACTATTAAATATAAACGAATAACATATAACTTGCCCGTAGAAAAGTGTGTACATTTAATAGTCGAATTATATTTTTAATTTGCAATTTACACATAAAATTGTGTGGGGAAATTTTAATTATATAATTTTTTCGTCAAAAACAATGGGTACATTTCAACATTACAAAGTGTTTTGTGTAAATTAAAATTTTCTTAGTGCTGGTTTCCGGTTTATTTTCGAAAAAACTTTTTTTTTATTTAATTAAATTTTAAATTAACTAAATGATTTAATTAATTTAAGTTTTAATCGTATATTCACTTGACTTTAATTTTCGTTATATTATATAATTATATATATATACATATATATATATATTATATCGTTTTAATTGGGCTAATGACCATTGATGTCGAAGCCGTAACGATAAAAAAAAAAAAAAAAAAAAAAAATTGCAATTAAAAACGGAAAGTTACTTGGTGGGCAAAGTGAGAGACGTAGCGATTGTGCTGCAGGTATGGTGGCCAACTTTTTATTTTGTATACGGATGCAAATGTTTGATAAGACGTCCCTGCAGGACCTCGGTTTGATTACGATCGATATCATATATTGTAATATAATAACTGCGATAGTAGTTTTCTCTTCGATTTCCCCAAATCTTTGACCGTATCTTATCACGATATCAGCCACGGCTTTTCGGTTTACTCGGTCCACACGATATATTGTGTTGATTTTTAAAGCAAATAATTTCACGACCAGTCCGTAGTATAATATATTTACCGTGCTCACGTGACTTATACAACGACTTTCGTACAATAATACACACCGATATACCTCTCTTCCACATAATAATAATAATAATAATAATAATAATAAATAATAATAATACGATCATCGGCCACCGACCGTACAGACGAAATCGCCGCCGGATATGCGCCGCGTCTCCAGGAAACATAACGGTTCGTCGGCGATATTTCGGACCCATTGTTTTCCTCGAGCCGTCGTCGCCAGTGGCTATTGCGATACGTTATACGTACATTATTGTACCGGTACAGAGTGAATACGACGACACAGTTTTCCTGCAGTACACATTATATGGGTTGTCAATCGCGAAAATAATATTATAAACACGCGTACTCGTGTATAGTATTCCGAATAATGCTTTTTTTTTCGTTTTTTTTTTTTTGAAAGTATTTAATACAGTATTTTTGAAAGTATTTTATTCCACGAAAAAAAATATTATTTTTAAAATTTCTAATAGATATTTTTTTTCAGCATGTTTTCGTCAAACTTCAATATAAATTGTTCGATCGGATTCTAAAATAATGAGAACCCCTCAAACGTCAATTTTCGACTATGTTATATGTTCCATTAAATAATAATAATAATAATAATAATATATAATTACTTTACTTAATATTTTCATTATTTAAAAGTAACTACACACACACACATATACATATATATATAATAAGAAAACGTATTTCAAAAATATTTAGAATACTATTTGTGAAGTATTCCAAATACTTCGGGAACACCATTATTATATCACGTATTCCAATACATATTCTGAATGTTTTTATTCGAAATACTATTGAAAAGTATTTTAGTCGAGTCTGTAAACATATCATTTAATATCATTATTATTATTGTTATCACATAATATTATCATGTGCCCGAAGGGCACATTTTAATGCTTAACCAATAATCTGGTATCCTTATTTTGAGTTTAACGTAGGTATACAACTGGTGTTTGTAAAATAATATCTTTTATATGTGCATATGTATACATTTCTTATTTTTTTGGTAGAAATGGACGAGTAGGATTTTGGACCTTTGGGGTTACAAGCTTTTTTTTATAGAAAATCTATTCTAGTTCGTACATTATTGAGGTTATTTTTGGATTTTCTAAATAGTTTTTAATAATGAAAGTGTTTTAAGTTGGAAAACAATTACGACACACTTAAAATCTGTACCAAGTATACACTTCAGTGCTATACTGACGTGTTTAAATTAAATTAATTATTTATTTTTATGTACGTATGTATGCCTGAGGCCTAAACTTTATTGGGTAGAAGAGATATGTAGAAGTTTTGAGTAAGGAGCTTATTCAAATATAAAATCCAATTTACATATAGTTGCATAATATGTAATAAATCTATTTAATATTAAATAAAGGTTATTTTTCTACTTTCCCAATAGTTTTCACAAAGGATAACTATACCTAGGTATGAACGGAAAATAATATTATATAAACATTTTTTCTGAAATGCAATGATATATCTTTCTTTATAAATATAAAATAATTTTATTATTCTGTCCCATCCTGTCCACGACAATCAAAAATACGATAGATCCACTTGTATATAATTTCCACTACCTGTACCTGAACATAGGGCTATCCAAATCAGGAAAGTAAAAAAGGAAACGATTATTTTTGGAAATCAACAATCAGAATTTCAGAAAAAGAAATGTTTGGCGAATCACTTTTCAGGAAATTTCATATATAACAATATAATATCATAATAAACAATCGAATTATGAAATTTTTTCTATGGAAATTTAGAGCAGAAATCGACAATATTTTAAATTGGAAAACGTTTTTATTTCATCCTGTAAAATATTGATTCTAAAATTTTCTTCTCCTTTTCGATTTTGGCGTTCTTCCTCAGGATGGGTTTTTTCAAATTATAACTTTTTTTTATTAAATGTTTTTATATTTTTTTATAAATATGAATTACCTATAATTTTCTGTAAAGATATATTTATACATTGTTATTTTACAATTTTACAATATTTTGACAAGCTTTCAATTTTTGATTCGCGCTTAGTTTTAAACATCAACATAATATGGTTAATATTATGGTTTATTCAGTAATTATTTTTTGAAGATATTAATATAATATAGAAACTAAATTTGTATATTATAATAAAAATATGTGTGTATACATCTTGGCGTGAACAACATTATATTTATTTATCGAATATATGAACTTAATTAAGACGTGAAGTTTATATTCATTTTGGGATGCTAAACTACTGTCAACTACAATACTATAATACTATATTACTATATATAAGGTACTTATACTGTCAATGTCTATATATATTATGCATACTGTGACGCGTCGGTAAATTTCGCACATATTAAATTGTATTATCATTGACAATATGACATGATAAGCAATTTATGTGTTATCGAGAAATCATTATACAATAGTTGTTGCTAATATTAACGATTATCGATTATACATTAAATTTAATATGAATGTATGGTCAAATTCAGTAATCTGTTGTGTTTATACAATACCCATATTAAATATACGAGTTTATATTAATTATTGTAATTTACATGTAGATATTTATTTAAATAGTCTGTATATATATATACTTTGTTTTGCAGTAGTGGCACATTGTGAAAAAAAATCATCAGGACACAGTTTTAAAATCAAAAAGGTCGTTTAAAGTGAAATCGATTGTTATATAATGGGTTCTAAAAATGAAAAAAAAAACAACTTTATGTTCGCGATGAAACAATAACAATTATTAATAAAAATAAAAGTCTACCTCTTGTATTTACGAATAAATTTATACGTACATCCGTACATGTTTGAATATTCAGTAAGAACGATAGACGTTCAAAACTTTAAATCACCCATTTGTCCATTTTCTAAAATTTCAATATAATATATATTTATTAATAAATGTTTTATTTCGAAATAAATAATAAGCTTAAAGAAAAAAAAAACAATCTGGAGTATAACGATAGAATAATAAATAAAATAAATTACGGTGTCACTTGGTCGGGCGCAAGTTAAAAAGAAAAAAAAAACAGAGAGTGGAAACAACCGTCGGCGTTTGACGACTGGCAATTAATTAGAAACACCGAGAAAATTTATGTACGCGAATGAACACAGAGTCGTTCATCCGTTATGTTTCTTCAGATCGTTATTCGGAAAATATCATTATAGGAATGGACGCGTTCGTAAAATCTATTCGATTATACGCGACAAATAATATCTGATGATCATCGATGATCTACCTCGAATAATATTGATCGTATTATTTTGGCTATATGCTCATGGGCAGTGGACACTCCATATAGAAGGATGTTATGGGAGGGACATGTCCCCTTTGAGATTTACCTGGCAATCTATTATTGTGGAAACTAATATTAAATAAATTTACAAAACTATTTACAGTGGCGTATCCAACTCAAAATATTTGCCGGGTAGGCCTGTGGTGTTCTGGTACAGTACCTACTACAATATGGGAAGATTTAGCCTAGGATATGGGGAACAAATTTTTATATATTGTTCACTGTACTTTCTGTAATATAGACTATTTTTTATTATTATCGACAAGACTTAAATTCACTTCCAAAAAAAAAAAATAAAAATATTGAGAACCAGTAACCGGTATTAAGTGTTTTTTTTTTTTTTTAATTCCATGTGTATTGATAAACGGTTCTTTGAAAAAATAAAAAACAAAAGGTTACTAATAACCCGTTAAATACCGCTTCCCAATTGTGAGGGTAAAAGCTTCCTGGTTTAAAACTGCTTCTAATTTTGAGGATAATCGCTTGTTTAAAACTATTTACAAGTTTTCATGATCGCGGCTACCAGTTTTAAGCCACTTCTAACTTTTTATAATAGTTAATTACAATTTAAATCGATTTTTTTTACATTTAAACGACTATTTAGAAAACGGCCTTTATACAATTTATAACTACATCTCATCCAGATTAAACCACTTTAAACAATTTAAGAAAACTATAAAATAATAACGTAATATTTAATTTAGAGAGTAAATGATATTTGTCTATTTTTATTTTTTCACACTTGTTTGGTTTGACTTGGGTATTTAAAACCGTTTCATGATCAAATTTTAAATTTAACTGTATTCTTAAAATGTATTTGGTAAATAAATTAAAATATCAACTTGTAAAAACTAAATAATATTTTAATGTCAAAATATAGTACATAAAGAGTAATAGGAAAAAATTCAACTAAATATATAAAATTTTAAACATAATAACAACAAATAAACTTAAGGCCCTTAAGTCGACTGTGATCGAGTGGTTCGGCGATCGATATTCCCAGTTCAACACCTAGAGCAAACGAGGTAACCAAAGAGATTTTTCTCGCTCATGGCAACCTAGTTTCTGGTGCAAGCAGGCCATAATATTATTACTAAATCCGTCCATCAATTTGATAGCTATGCTTGTCGTACCTCTCAAGAACCATCTTCAACTCTCCTAATATGTAAAGGTACAAACCTGAGCAATCAGCAAGTTAGAATTTGGGAAATAAGAGGATGCAAAAACCGTTGAATTTTTTTTTTATCTTAAGGCCCTTTCAAGCACATGAGTTTTAAGGGGTTATACATAGACAATTTTTAAATATTGGTGAGTTTGTATTAGTGATTGTCGTTGTGTGATAATTAAACAGTAAAAAGTGATAAGTTAATGTTAATCACACGGTCTACCATCGTGTTGTCTGCATGTCCACACACGTACGTATGTACAATAGTCATTATGAATAAATAAAGTGAAATATTTTATTTCTCCAATCAACGATTTAGACTTAAAACCTGACAAAATTAAGGATACTCAGAATGATTTAAAAATACTTAAAATACTTACCGTGTTTTGATTGTAATTAAAATTTTGTATTTTGTAATATTGTATTTTCAAATTTATTGAAAATATATTAAGATTCGTTACAGGAGAATGTTGGAAATCATTTTTCCATATTATTTTTATTATTGTTTTCATTCATAAATAACTGACTATTGGTATCGAACAAAACAAATAGGTTGATTTAAAAATCTAGCTGAAGTTTGTCTTTCACTGAAATTTACCAATCGGCGGCAATATGATTGTATTTGAAAATTGCGATTGACGTACATGATTTTTTCAAATTGTATAAATCGGGAACTTGTATAACATCATATTGATGGTAAAACCATCATGATGATATCACGTGTGTTTTGATTTTCTTTGTCTTGTGATTTCAGATTTGAAAATGTTTTCGATACTTACCAAGTTGGCCATTTTCAAAACAGTTATTACATTTAACAGACGAGGTAGATCTAAAAATGGAAATATGAGGGAGTAAATATAACAACAATAACTTCTAAACTAAGAACTTGAGTCATTTATTTTGTAAACGAAGTTTTAACTTTACTCTAGTTTACGCTAGTACTTATATACTTTTTTGTCAAAATTAAAACAGTAACTTTTAACTCAACTTTGTTATTATTTATTATTAAGTGACTTAAACTATAGTTTTAATAAATTAGTCATTTTCCCAGTATTGATTTTTACCTTCAATATTATTATAGTTGTTTTTTAATCGGTCATTTAAAATACGTTTAAAGAAACACGATCGTTATGTACTCTTCTTAAAAAGTATAGTTTTTACATTTCGTTATACGAATGAATGGGTTCTATGAATGGTACTAACTTGAAATTTTTTAAGACACCATTTTTATAAGTTTCGACCTTAAATTATAGTACTTACATTGTTATAATATTAGTAATAGGTACAGTACTTTTATAGTGTGATGCAGAAAAACATTTTACATACAAATCTTATTTTTAGCTTAAAATATGAGTGTTTAAAATACTAATAAATACGGTATAGACAATTTGATTTTTGAAAAATTATATTGAACTCTTTCAATGCCTCAGTGATATCTTATAGTACTTTATTGAAACGTTATAGTGCTTTGGAAGATTTAATTATAATAATTTTGATAACAATAAAATGCAATGTAAATCTGAAAAAAAAAACATACTTAGGTAATAATTTATCAATTTTAGTTATAAGTAATTACTACCGCCGCTCTCCCGTTTGTACTGCTACTGATGTTGCCTGCGACGATTTACTGAGGTGTTACATGTGCTGCGTAAAATATTACGTGCCCACCTATATATTATAACGTAGTATTACGAACACATGCGGAGGCTGAAGCAGCGGTGTTGACAGAGCAAAATAGTAATTGGACAAGTAGCTTACAATCACAGTTTTAAATGGCTATAAATAATATAATCTCTGGGCGCACGTGATTATATTATCATATTATTATTATTATTAAATAGTAAATGATTGTGTATATAATAGTATCTACCTCGCACGTGTATAATTGCTGCTATCGAATAATTAATAACGTTTTGAATATAATAAAATGCAAATAAAATTTCATTGTATGGTTAGAAGTGGAGGAGGAATGTGCCATCCCGTCACCATAGTTTATTCATCGATATTTTTCATCCCCTTATCGCTTATTGGGTCCAAGAAAAATGCATTTCCTATAAAAAAAATAATTACATTTTTAAATATTTATTTATTCGTATGGCCAATAACACACGTATTAAACATATAAAATATAAAACATGTAAAAGAAAAATTAAATAATTAATAATAAAAGCTATGGAATAAATATCAATACTTCTAACATAGTTTATTTAATTAGTATATAAAAATGAATGTACCTATATTGTTAGATAAAAATTAAAATTATCTGCCAAGATGAAGGTATATTTTGTATTCAAATGGCTAATTATAGCCATTTGATTGAATCCTATGTGACTTTGTGGAGTTCCACTAGGCCACATGGGAATTTTATGTTCATAATCGCAATAGGTTGTAGGATTTAATAGCCATTTATAATGCATTTAGTAAATTTTAAAATTTTAAATTGGCCATTCAAAAATATAAATAATCAAATACAAAATAAAATAAAAAAAGGTTATTCAAAATATTTTTCAAAAAAACCCTTGAAAATATGGAAAATAAGCAAAATATGATTGAAATGGAATGAAAACGAACCCACTTTCAAAAGCGGGACCATGAGCGCCTTGTTTAAAATTTTAAGGGACAACGGAATGCAATGCTGAAAAACGGGACGTATATCACCTTAACTTAAGTCACATTTCTATAGCATATATCCAGTTCTATCATGTCCAATTCACTTTCAAACAGTTTTCAGATTGGAGATAGAGTGATGATAAAAAAAAAATAGAAATATTACTTATTCAATTATATAAATGGTGATTAATAATACTGCAAATTTGGTTTTTTTTTTAACCTATCATAGAAAATGTAATATATAATTATTAATGATCAGATTTGTCTATTTATTGTATAATATATTTTGACAATGTATGTTTTAACAATATAAACCTGTTGGAAAATTAATTTATCTGATTCTGTGGACATTTTAAGGTTTATTGTATAATATATTATATTATATTATATGAATACGATAAAATTATACTGCTACTTGATGCATCATCAAAATACCAATACATAAATTTGCAATTTATTTTAGACAGTTGAATTTTAAACATAAAGTAAGAGATCAAATAAAATTATTTTGGATGAATTTATATCAAAGTACTTTTCAAACATTTTTATAGATGTAGTTACTTAATTAAATAATTCTAGAATACGCTTAGTAATATATACCTATAAGGCTATAAATAAAAAAGACATCGACTTTCAGTGGATTAAACTAAAATTTTAACATCAGTTTTTTAGTAGAATTAATATCATAATCCCGAATTTTTGTAATGCGCTTTTTACATTTTTATTTAAATTAATTTTTTCGAATTAGTAAATAGTACCTATATAATTTCATAATTTGCTTATACTCGTATATTATACTTAAATTAAGCCATAGTAATATACATTTTTATACATTCAACTACATATTATTAACTAGTAACTTCATTGTGTATTTTTTGTTTCGCGAGGAAAATGGATAATATTTTAGACTGTATGCTCCGTAATGTAAACTTTAATATTCTGATCGTGCGAAGAAATATCGTAGACCGTGACCCAATTCATTTTTATAATGAGTAAACTTTTAGACGTTCATATTATTTTATTATAAATACAATACAAAAAACAAAATAAAACCACGAATTTGAGAGAAATGCGTACGTTTAAAAAACAGTTTTAAAACAAGTTACATTGATTTTTTTTTTTTTTAAATAATTATGTACGCATTTAATTCGAACGAAAACATTTAATTAGCGTGTTAAAATATGTTTAAGTATTCTATTAGAATGCGCAATATAATACTAGATTTGAAATAATTGTCGATTTCTTGTACAATTATTAATTGTTAGAAATATTAAGCAAAAATAAAAATACGTTTGTATACTAATAGGTATGTTAATTCGTTATAACCGAGATTCGATATAGCAACCCGTAGGTCGCAGGAATCCTGAAGGAGGGACAACACGCGACGGTCTTTGAGCAAACGACGACTTTGAGAACCCACCAGTGTTTTAATCTATTTTTTTTAAGTGTAAAAACTTTACTCGATTGTTTTCATTGTGTGGTGACAAAAAAATATAAATGTATATAATAATATGATGTATAGGTACTATTTATTATATAATAATATTATGTCCATATTATACAACTATGCAGATAAATACGAACTGTATAATACTACAATAATATGTAGTATATTTTGTTAAAATTATAAGTAAATTATTAATCGTCATTCATATTAAGTCCTTGGACGTGGTTTTGAATATATGCCATATTTCGTATAAAATGTGGTGTAATTTTGTTGAGTAATTTTAAAGATATTCTAATTATGATTTTTCTAACGAATTATATCAATTCAACGTTTTTTTTTTTATTATTATATGGTTTTATCGAATTTGAAATAAACGGAAAATTTAGCGCATAG
Organism: Pemphigus obesinymphae; assembly: GCA_025469235.1. NCBI lineage: Eukaryota > Metazoa > Arthropoda > Insecta > Hemiptera > Aphididae > Pemphigus > Pemphigus obesinymphae. The sequence continues at coordinate 37,202 of JAIPRL010002999.1, read as the reverse complement.
TGACCGCGTTTTTAATATATATAATATTATTATAATATATAGTATTTTTTCCGAGTCGTTACGTACCTATTTAGTCTCGAACCGTAAATATATACCTAACCGAGTGTCGACGAGATTATAATAATATTATTGTATATACGATTATTTTAACGGTGTACCCGCCGAAAGATATATATTATTTTCGACAAATCCCAGTGTAATAACTTAACGTTTTAAACACACGTTTTAATAATAATAATAATAATAATAATAATAATAATAATAATAATAATAATAATAATATTGTTATTACTACCCATTATATATCGGCCCATATTTATTGCCCAGGCCGATGGCAGTCGTCGCGTATAATAATGTGGCGCGTTCTCCGGCGAACATTACCCTCTTCCACACAAAAACATCGTACGCACACAAACACACACACACAAATATACGCGTATATACACCGCGCGTTATTGATGACCTTTCTGGTCCTTAAACAAAAACCCATTGTCTGGGACCACCCTGTCAGTCAGTCGGTCGATATACGCGCGCGCGCGCGCGCGTGTGTGTGTGTGTGTGTTTTTTTCTCGTATACGCGCTCGCGCGTGTTAGTGTGTGTGTGTGTGTGTGTGTACAATGTTTATACGTCTGCGTGTGTGAGTATAAAATAATGTGTGTGTGTGTGTGTGTGTGTGTGTGTGTGTGTTTGTGCACGTGTGTGTACGTTTTGTACGGATTATTATTGTTATTCCGACGGCACGTAATTTTTCGTCCAGACAATCGGACGTAGGCCGCGGAAGACGCATTTGCGGCGTCAACAAAATATATTGTTATTACAATAAACGCCCTCATTACGTATTCTGTTACGGGAGGATACATCTGCTGTTGATGCAGACGGGTCTTAAACACTGTACGCAAGCGCAAGTATAATATCGTGTACAGTATCATATTGTGCTATCGTCATTATATCACTTGTCCGAAGAAATTACCGTAAGAGCCGGGGTAGGTACGTAATGGGCACGATTAAATATAGACGGGTTGAACAACGAGCTATATTACTCCACAATTTACATTGACGAACAAACCGTTTCTCTGAAGTCAGCTGTGAAATTCTACTATTAGCGTTCATAGCGATTGAGAAGATGTCAACCACCACCATTTGACACGCTACTATTCTATAGCGCTACTACATCACAATATTACGATAATATTATCACAGAACAACAGAAGAGTCAGTCACTGAGAACTCGAAAATCGGTGAAAAATTTTGGGAGCATCAGTGCAGCCAGAAATAAAGCATAAATACAAATTCTTCTCTGCTGTTGAAACTGATTTTGCACGTTTTCCGATTATCATTGTAAACCGATCTTTTATTTTGTGCATTAAAAAAAAAAAAAACGGCGAAATGAACAATACTGCCAGAAATAACAGACAAATGAGAATTATCTACATAATGCCTACACTGATGCTCCCGCAGGTTTGGCAAATTATCTCCCATAAGAACCCATGTAAATCTAGAAAAGTGTCTCTTCTGGTTGTTCTGTGATAATATTATCAAATGACAATTATCATAATATTTTGGCGGTAAATAGGTTATTTTAAAAGTAAATATTGTTATTTCGTGAAAAACAATATTGTCTTGTATACAACTTTTAAGTGTTAGTTGATGTTTTTTAAATTTTATTTTGACAAATACTATCTTTAATCGTGGAACATACATCGTATGATCATAGAACTGATAATATTGATATTACTATGATATTGTCCGTTGGAACGCTAGTAGTAGAATTTTCACAGCTGTTTGAGAAGGAAGGTTTGTGAGTCACTTTATTACAGATCGTTGTTCAACCCGTCTATTCTTAATCGTGGTATGGGTCGAGGGCAGTTGTCCGACCGTTGATAAGTAATGAGTTCGGAAAATATCAGTGTTGGACTCTTTGCCAACCTACACTATGGGAAATTAAGTGAAACCGTTTTTTTTTCATCTCATGAGAGTGTAATACTGTTAGATTATAATATGATAATAGTTATATCATAATATGATCAATGTAATAATAACACAATATCATTTTTATCAATACTGTATAACTTTTATCATAAGTATTTATATTTATTGTTGCAACTGTTGAACGGTGACAGTCAAGGCCCCTAGTATTAAAATCGAGTATAACGATAAAACGGTTAAATTTTAAATTTAATTTTGAATATTTTTCAACAAAAACTGAACTAAAACGGTAGCCATTATATTTTGCTTTGCTCGAAGGACGGCTATGTTTTATAATATTCGTACCTACTTGTAAGGGTGTTGCCTTTACTCGTTTCGGGATTTACGGTCGGTTATGTTTTGCAGGTGTGGTAGTTGCTTTACGTTTGTGATTTTCATAATTTGCTCTTATGTGGCTGTATTCGGAGACTGAGTTTGTGAAGAGCAGGGTTATTTATTGGTTGCATATGTTTTTCTGGATTATCGAGGAGGATCTTATGTTTTTCAAAATGTATGGAGAACCCGGCATCATTCTTAGGCTTATAGATTGAACTGCCACGTCTAGTCGTTTCCACTAATGTTTTTTGATGAAAGGTGCCCATGTTGTACTGGCAAGTGTTAGAACTGGTTAATTATATATTTTGATCGGATAAATTTTAATTCTTAGTGAAATGGGGCACTTTTTATTTATTATGGAATACAATATTTCCCTCGTGTGAGTGTTTCTCTTATTAATATTAGTAGAATGGATTTTAAAGTTGCGTCTTGCGTTAATGGTTACCCCGAGCCCCAAAGCCCCAGGTATTTAGCGTATTGGAACCCGTTCGTCATTGTACCATTTAGTGGGATGGAAAAAGTCATTTTTCGAATGAGAGACTGAAGGGGATCGCAACTGTTTTATTTCGGTTAATTTTGAAACACTATTTTCCAAATTGGCTGCAAGATCCGATTGCTTTTCGAATTGGATTGTATTATGTTTGCGTTACGAATTTACATCAAGGAAGACTGTGGCTGTATATTCCATACTGGTGAGACCTATGCTGATTTTATCAACCCGGTTAACCAATTGCAGTGGCCTGGATGAAAAACAAATTGTTCATTGCATAAATTGCTTGAAATGTGGTTTTGGAGTGTTTCCAATATGATTGGTTCGTACATCTTAGACATTGAAGACAACAACGCATGCAATCTGTAATTGTCGGGGACCATAGGTCTTTGCCCGGCACGGTGATTATTATTGCCTTTTCCACGCAGTCGATAAGTAACAGGTCCTCAAGCAGCCGTTGATTATCTTAGTCAGGGTCACGATCACATTGGCCGGGAAACAGTTTATAGCGTGTTTGAGATGTTATAATTGCTCGGGGCTGTTTTTATTGGACAGAATTTTTGATCTTGTTTTGAATGTTGCCTGGGGTGATGAATAATTTTAAACTATTTATTTAAGTAAACTTAACTATTTCCCGTACGTTTTCTGAAACGTTTGTGATATTAAGTCTGGGATTAGGAGAAAATTGTTTTTGGAGTGATCTATCGTGCAATTCCACCTTTTCAATGGCCACAAAAACATACTATATAATAGAGTGAATATAAGTAATATTATGCATATAGTTGCATTTTATTTCAAAATAGTATATATGGCTAATTTGGAAACCGTCCTACATTTCTCCTTCGTTGTTTAAACCATATATCTATATATACGAGTATATAGGCATATTGATGTAAAATATTTTTACATCAACATGTAAAATTTTCCGAATATTTGCGAAAAAAAAAACACTTGACAATTTATGCTTATCTATAGCTAATTTTGATATTTGATAATTTGTTTGTCGGTTTGTGTAGACTGTAAAACAAAATAATAATAATAATAATATTTCTTCAACTAAGTATCAATATAAGTGATTCATAATTTTTTTATTTTTGAAATACTATGATTTTGCCATCAATAATGGTGTTATATGATATATACTGCTGATTAGAATTACCAAAAAATCACCTATATAAAAGGAAAGGCATAGAAATATACACAATATATATGCATAAGGATATATTTCAAGAAGCCAACCAAACTTACTTAGTGAAGTAATTATGATAATAAAGCAGAAGGAAGCCTGCGGTTATTATTTGCGTGATTAAAAAGTCGAAAGAATTTTAAAACTTAAGTCTTTAAGAGGAAAGCCCCCGAATTTACTATCTCTGTCTAACCAACTGATATAATACGAAATTTACGTTCAGCTTTCTGAATACCAGAACTTCGTAATTTCTAATATTAGAGTAAATCGATATAATTACTGAATTTATAAACGACGAAATTATTATATATTTTTCGAAATTTTAATTTTGTAAAGAGATATACATATATTTTTAAATCTCAATAATTTAAATAACTAAAATTAATCTTTAAAATTAAAATTTCGTAAAAACAGGCTATCTTATAGTATATAGATAATTATCTCGTTTTAAATTTAGTAATATGTCAATTTATTTTATTCTAAAAATGACGGAGTTTAGATAAGAATGTTGTAGGTAAGTGTCGTGTATTATCATATATTAGTAAGACGGAGATAACAAATGCGTCCTCTAAGGTTTATTTTTAATTTCATCGTTTAAATAAATACAATATAAGCGATAAGTTGTTAATTTTATTGGTTTTTTTATTCATTTATTATCTATACGTATAATTTTATGTATATATTTTTTAGAATTATTTAAAAAAAAAGTCTTGTAAAAAAATACAAACATATTTATATTAATGTCATAGATTGAAAAATATTGTAGATATTTGTACACACATGTTGACGTTTAAAAATGTAAAATTACTTTATTAATAATAATATTCGCATAGGTTTTCTCAATGATAGGTTAATTTTCATATTTACTCATTGTTTTTTGGCTAAATATTTATTTGAAAATATTCAACAGCAGTTTATTTTATCATGTATACCTACTATACCTATTTACAACCTTACAACTAACAATATTATACTAACGATCGTTTTATTATGTCATACGAGTGTTACTGGGTATATTGGTATAATATAAATAATAATAATATTGTTTTAATAAAATAATGTAAAAAAATATGGCAACGATGGACAGAAATCGCATGTAAAATAATGTACGCAATCGTTTTTAGGGGGTTTCGTATAGGCAACTTTTTATGACATTTGAGGAAATATATTTAACTATTTTAACTATATTTTAAAAGTAGTTAAAAAATATTCCTGTATTTTTGTTGTTGTGTAATCGCGATATTTGTTAAAAAAAAAATGTATAGCTATTCTTCAAGATTTATGGTTTATGATCATAGATCGTTAATATATTGGTACCAAATAAAAGATGAGAACTTGTATTCTAACTCTTAACCGAGGATATTTCTTGGAAGTATTTTACGTCTGTAATGGTTGATGATCCATTTGTCATAAAAAAAAAAAATACAATATTACAATCACAATATTATATACATCAGACATAAACAGCTCTGTGAAAACGCAGTAAACGTTATCAACTTTTTTTTTTTTACATATATATATACATTTTATTTGCGATTTTTCTATGTAGTCGTTATAATGCTCGAAGTACGAAACTACGGACTGTTTTTCGCGGTGTGCCGTCCTCTTAATGCGTGTATTCTGCAATGTATCTGTACACTGTATACACACGAGAAACACCGTATTGAATATACGCAACGGCTTATCGTTTTTTTCACGGGTTTGGGATTAGTTTCGTGTGCCAATGAGTGAATTTTTTATAAACGGATAAAATTCGTAAAAAAAAAAAAAATTGCAAAAAATGTAGAATTTTGACGTCAACGCGTTATATGTAAGTATATAAGCCAATACGGTTGTTATAATAATATGCACCACATCTATTATACGTACTTAACGTCACGTTAATTTTTTCGGTATAACATGTCCGTTTACACGACGGAAATCGAAACAATTTCTTAACGACACGTGGAAACGACGAACTGTTGCGAGACGAAAACACAAGACGATGGACGAATTCGATCGAGACTTGAAATAAAAATGACCTAACGGTAATTAAATTTCTCGCAGAAACGTAATTAATCGCGGCGGCCAACATTATTATTATTATTATTATTATTATTATTGTTTGGACGGTGCCTGATCATCGAATATTTTCGTTTTCGACCCGGCCAACAGTGTATATTATAATATAATATGATTATTACATATGATTGTTCGTGAAATATCCATTAACTATTATTTCGTAGGCATATTATCACTAATTACTGCAGTCTATCGCAATATAATAGCGCTTTATCGGCTCGCGTATACGTTCTTGTGCAACCGGTGTTAATCCGTTGCCCTCCCACAATACCACGGTATACTGCTGCGGTCTCCAATAATAATCCAATGTCCTTGACAAATAATTATTTAAGATATACAACGGTAGGAAACGTTTTCTGTGTTCTATTACTTCGTTATTACTAATCGAACTTTGTTCGATTATAAAAAAATCCGTACAAACCGTACAATCTACCACTTTCGATATTCACTTTTATTTATTTATTATTTTTTTTTTTTTACATAAAAGGTCTGAAAAGGCACAGTCTTGTATTTAAAAATTAAGTCCCTAAATCCATTAATGAACGATATTACCTATATATACACAGAAGTAAATGGTTTTATCTGACGAAAATTCATTAATTCGTAACAGTTTCATAGATAAATGCTGTTATACTATGATAAAGTTCCATTCGATAAAATTAATACATGCAAATTAAAAAAATATGTTCCATTTGGCTTAATCGATAGGTTTCTTTGAATTGGAGACTATTTTACAGATTATGATAGTACTTACACACGCACACATAGTTTACAAATACACGACAATTTTATCGATAGAGGCGCTATGTTCGATTTCACAGATGGCTACTATACGTACTTATTCATTATTTTTTTCTATAGAGTACCAAATATTTTGGTATTTGGAATGATAATCCCAGAATAATAATCTCCAAAATGTTTCATATTTGTTTACATTAAAAAAAATACACAATAAAATACACTTATTGAGTACCTACTTAATAGAATTTTCAGAATGATATTTTTTCAATTTATCATCTAAGTGTTCATTTAGTATTCACTACAAAATTTTCGTTAAAAGGAAATTAGTTTTTCATAGCGAAAATGCCAATATAAATAGGTAACCACAAAAATATAGTATATTTTTTATTTAATCAAAATGTTTACCCGTTTACCATAGATTTGAAGATTAAGATTAAATGAGTTTTTCATGGCGAAACTCAGTTTAATATTATACGTACATAACTATTACGCATATATAACATGCTAAATTACCCGGCCTCGTCCGTAAATTGTTTTGGCCAGTTTGATAGGAGTTAAGGTGTGAAATATATGTACATAATATTAATAATAATAAAAATTGAAAGTCACTACCTCCTTTAAAGGTCAAATTTCGAAAAATTCTTTATTAGCATGCGTCTATGCCATAAAAGAATATTCTTTGAAAATTTAAGATTCGAAAATTTTCTACGGTTTGGGCTGGGTGTTTAATACAAATTGAAACCAGATTCCCCTCTTCCCCCGTAATGTCGAATTGACAAAATTAACCATAAATATATACATATATATATATATATATTCTTATTTAAGAAATTGTCTACAAAATAAAGAAAATCCACGTATAAATCGAGTCAGTATTAGTTTCGGAGAGTATTCTGGTCAAACATATGAGACTTTCTTTTATATATATATATATATTATGATTCATATGACCGTGGCGATTTTGACAATATTGTTAGTTATTTTTCGATTTGTAACAATTATGAATCGCGTGTTCAGTAGTCTTCCTATGTACGTTTATAAGGAAAACTACCGGGGGAAAAAAAAACTACCTATCTATAAAGAAGGTACCTTACAGAATAAATTGTCTGCTTTTTACTCTGAAATTTCTACTCGACTTTTCCTACCAAAGAAAAAAAAAAGTGTACACATTAAAAATACATATATATATATACTTAATAATATACTTAATAATAATAATAATTATAGAATGGACTTATTCAGACGAGTCTTTGCTTTTATCTCCGTTATTAACATTTGTCATAGACGAACCGCGGGATCGGCGTCACTGCAGATGACATGTATCAGTTATACATATCGAAAAGTCCGTGTAATATATTATGGGTATTATAAAACGAGAATGTTTGAATGATTAAAAAAAAAAATAAAAAATAAAATAGTATAGTGTGACATGCAAATTGCATATATTTTATGTTTGATTGAGTCGTGAGAGAAGTGAAAATTATATTATATTATATAAATACAATATATATTATAATATATACATATAAGTACTATTGACCGATACGGATAAATTGTCTGCCTCAAGTTGTTAGAACGTGTTTTGACGTCGCATTATACGAGTTAATAGCACGTAAAATTCCAAATCCGATGTATTACCAATAGGTATACATGTTATTATGATAATACTATATGTTCGCCCGTATAAACGATGATTACGAATCGATATAACGGATTAAATAGTAAATAATACTATCAACATATTACATAAATTTTCAATGATATTTATCTATATAATATTATATATTATCATTGATTATTATATTCGGTATATATATTGGGGATGCAATTATGTGGATGACGACGAGAGCGATGGGCCGGGATTGAACACTTTTGTTCTCCGAGCGGATTAAACTGTATAAATATAATATTGATTAGGTAGGTATACACATGTTGCAGTTATATTATATTATTTTCACGTCTGGCATCACTTATTTTTTAGAGCTCAAAATAAAAAATGAAGTAAACCTTATTTATGGACAATTATAAAAAGGAGGACATATCGCAACATTTGAATCAAACACAATCAAAAAGGCCGTCAGAAACCGAGACATACTTTACCCTCTCCTAAATCGCAACAGCCCTATTCCCGCAAGAACCCGCTTAAACCCATTCAAAATGTACGTCATTCCCATCCTAACCTACGCCGGAGCGTCCCGGGCCCCACTCATTAGTAAAAACTGTCAGTGGAAGAGAAAATCGAGGCAGTCCAAACCGTCGGTGTTAGAACCATCCTCGGTCTCCCAACATATGTCCGAAACGAATACACTCTTTCCACCGCAGGGCTCACCAGCATTAAAGACAACGTCTACAAACAAACTTCAGCATTATTCCATAGGAACTCACACTCCACATACAATCACATCAGGAACCTAGGTCTCCAAAATCCTATTTACCCCCCCCCCCTAAAACCACTCACCCCAAGCCCCGTCCAATCGAATGGGTATCATCCCCTCTCTAATCACACCCAAAACCCAATTTCCAAACTCAACCACCCAAAAATCCAAAATATTGATTCTCAATCCCATAACTCAACCCACTAGCAAAGGCTAAGCCTGGAATAGATGAGACCAAACGGTCGTCGCCCATGCAAAATGCAAAATACATACATTTGAATCAGTTTTCACTAATTTCAACTGGGTAGTTTTCATTTAAAGATCGCAATACGTTTTTAGTAAGACATATATACCTAATAGCTGGGTTAAAATTTTGAGTTTATTAATATTATAACCCCCTTCCGGCCTTCCCCATCATTTATAGGACACTGTACAAAATATAATATATATATGCTTATTATGCATCCGGTTTTAATAATAATAATAATAATATGTCAATGTCAATGTACATAATATATTAGGTATTATTTTTTTCATTATTTTAGAACTGTGTACACGGCCTCGCATTAATAAGAAAATTATATAGTATAATACAGGAGGGTGTATATAGCTCTGTAGTGTCGTTGGCACGCCTTTAGTAGTTCTGTTATTGAGCATCGGATGTAAATTAACCGCATTTACATATCGTATATTTTTAATTTTAACGATTGTTTTTTTTTTTTATGAAAATACGGTGGTAATTGAATTTAGAAAATGTCGATAATTGATACACCACGCACCTGGGAACAACGGTGTTGGACATACTACGTAATACACAGGTATTATATATTATTATACGATAGAACTCAGTGTTCCTTATAATGTTAATAAAATGCACAAAGTATATAGGTATTAATATATATATATATATATAGAGCAGGAAAAATAAACAAGGAACGTAATAAAAATGCAAATCTGGTCGCGAAGAAAAGAGAGTTCCGTGACCCTTACGATCATGGAATAAAAAAAAAAAAAAAACAACATATTATCTGGACGTTCAATAGGTCCCATTAACTGGCTTGTGAATAAACAAAAACGCTTTGAGAATTACTGCGACGACAACGGATGACGACTCCCGAGGGGTTAAATCCTTATAGCTCCCTACCCACTGATTATCCGTCATTGTCGGTGTGTATATATTTATAAGTACTTGGATGTAATATTATATATAGTGTTATTATATTTATTATTAGAGGTTATATGTTAGCCGGACGGAATATAACGATTATCATCAAGTATGGCGAGTAAAATGTTTGCGAAAAATATTTTGAGATCCGTGTCGGGTTCATCGTGCATATTTTCTAATAATATACATTATATACCTAATGTACGGACACTGTATAAATAGACAAAATATCATATATCATATTTTATATTAAAAAATGGAAAAAAAAACGATTTTATTTTATCGAATCGCACGTTTTGAATAACATTAAATTATTGTTTTGTGTCGGCATTAACAAAATATCACGGTTTGACAAATAATGAATGATTGGTTCATAAAATAAAAAAAAAAAAATGATGTTTTTTCATACATTACACGTGCGGGTACGTATACCTGCAGATATCACATAAAATAATATCTGGACAATAGCATACGTATTCTAATGAATCTAGGACATTCTCCCCTCTCGGACATTTTTCCTCCGTTCATCAACGATGCGCGAACCGGGATCCGCGCGCTCCGAATATTACCGTATTTTACCACATTAGACTACGGGACGTGATGGTACGACGGGCGAAATTGACTGGGTATATGAGTAAAACAGCGTAAAATCATCTAACTGAAAATTACAATAATTTCTAAACTAAGTCCGACCGCCAAATTTTGATTGCGTAATCGTTTTCAGCGTCGAAAACTACATATATAGACTCGAAAAGAATGGAATTCTCCGGTAAAGTAAAAATATACGTACGTACATTCATAGGCGTGTCCAGACTTTTTTCGCTGGTCATCCCCCCTCCAAAAAAAAGGTCAACATTTTTTTTGTTTATCATTTTCCTCTCTAATCAAGTAATTAATTGTTTCAAAATTCAAAGTACTAAATTCTGAATATATAAAAATGAAAAACATTAGTGACTCAAGTCTTTCATGAGCCATCGTGCTGCAAAGTTTTGTTTTCACGATGGCCAATTTTGAAAATGCATGTTCGCACGAACTGCAGCTAGTTACAGGAATGGTGGTGAAAAGTATATTATTACATTATAAAAATATACAAAAATTTGTTCCATCATTTGTAATTAGGAAATTAATTCAATTATTAATCGTCTTAGAAGTTATAGTTGTTAATTTATCAATGAAATCTAAAATAAAGTGTACTTCGATCGTCGGTTGGAAGCACTTATCGGATCGGATACCTACCTATTCTTGGTGGATGTATTACATTTGAAAGCAATGATAAGTCATTGAACTCGAAAAAATTATTTTTACATCTTTACTTTATTTTACTACTAAATTAAATATTCGTTGTAAATTTCAAGATTTTAAAGTTATTATTTTCGAAATTACGTAGAAATGAAAAATTTCGATTTGACAAAATTGTATTTTTGCTGTTTTTTCGTCATTTTTGGGTAGTTTTTCCTTTTACACATTCAAAAAACAAAATTTATAATAGTAGATATAATTTATATTAGCCACAGACTACAGACATATAAATGCTGTCTTGAATATATTTGTAATATAGCACAGAACATGGTAATTCAGACAAAATTTAAATTTGCGGCTGATTTTGCAGGTCGTGCCTGTGTACGATAGGAACGACACGTAGACACGCCGATGCGTACATTAATTTTATATAATATACCTATCTAATATAATAATTGTCGTTTTTATTTGAATATTTAAAAATACATTGGAGGAAATGTCCTAAGTATAAAAAAAAAACGGAGGGAGCTAATGTCCTATTGTATCGGGACGAATGGGGAAAAAATGTCCGAGGGAAGTGAATGTTCGGATACCATTATGTAATAGTCTTGTTCTGTATTTTAACCATAGGTATACATATAAACTACCGTAGTAGATTCCGTTTTGATTGTTAGCTTGTAAACCAATGATTTTTATTATTCACGGCTAGAGACTATATATATATATATTATATATATTATATAAAATCATGGAATAATTATTGTCGCCATTGTTTTATTCTTACGCGAATTATGGTGATGATAATCACTGGATTTTTGGTAATATACAATAAATATTATCATTATAATCATGATTCAATAGCAAATGATTTGTTTGTTTTATCCATGTTATAATAAACATGTAAAAGAAAACCACTTTTTTCATTTCCATGATATTTTATATAGTTAATATATATATAACCGATAAAATGATATGTAATGTTTCAAAGACGGAAGGAGTGTTATCAGTCAGGTGTAGTCAGTCTTGTAAAGTATTTGAGTAAATATAATTAAATACTTTTATATATTTAGAATACTTTTTAAATACATTTCAATTAAAGTATTTTTAAAGTATTTGAAATGCTGTTCCATTGGTATTTTTTATTAGACTTACAAATACGTTTAAATACCTACTTCCGAGTGCAATTTCTTACAATACGTTTTAATTTTAATAAATTTCATTCAATCAAAATTAATTTTTAAGTATGTTTGTGTAGTGTAATTGTAATTTTAAATTTACCTTATCATTTAATTTAATATTATTTTACAGTGTGTAAATTGACAGACGGAATTACGGAGATTTACATGTAATCTACGGATAATAGGTATAGGTATTAATAGGTAAGTGTAATAAAGTCGATAAAAATCGCAACGGCCGGGCGTGGATGATAATAATCGTCCGTGTGAAATATGTCTTAAAATAATAATTGCAATATCGTCGAAAATACAACGGAACATCGAGACTCGATTGACACGGATTTGTTTCGTCTTTAATAATTTTGTTATTAGGTATATTATATCATAAAATAATATTTAATAATAAATATAATAAATTATATTAAATAACACTATGCGTAATACGGTATCCTAAATATATATGAAAAATGTTTGTAAAAATAATTATTAATTTTCAAAACTAAACTAAAATTTAAATGTTTGTAATAACTTTAATATATTTATCATATTATTAAATGAAATAATTAAAAATTTATAGTTGAGTAATAGAGATTTTAAGACCTATAAAAAAATATAATGTAAATAATATGACTGTTTTAAAAATAAATTTAAAGCCGTACTAAAGTATTTGTATTAAATACATACCAATAGTATTTGTGTTTGTTTTTAAATACTTTTGTAAAAAAGTATTTGAAGTAGGCACATCTTAAATACTTTTTATGTCAATGTATTTGTATCTCTATTTAAATACAATTTTAAAAGTATTTTTTACAAGACTGGGTTTAGTCCATTAGTTTCTCTGTCTATGTTATTGACACAGTAGGTACCCGGATAGTATTAGGTTGTAACTTATAACTTGACGGAAGTTACTCTTATTTTTGTAACATAGATTACATAATAATAATAATAACTTAATAACTTGGATTTATATATAAATAATATATTTTACCATTTATTTCCAATTGATATGCACGCACATACTATTTTTTTTTTTGTGAAAATCAAGATCGGAAATCGGTGTTATTTTGAAACATTTTTTTTTTTTTGTTATAATATAATATACATATTATGGTGAAGTACAACAGAGTTTGGGCAGTGTATACTATTGTAACTGAGACATCGTGTGCGTATTACACAAACATGTTTTTTAACTTGGGGAATAGCGATAAATAAATAATAATGATAATAAAGTTTTACCAGTATTATGTATACACTGGGAGGTCAAAATCGCTATTATACATTTTATGAATATTTAAGACGAGCTTTTAAGCTCATAGAAATACTTCAAAGGAATGTTTCTAAAAGCTGAACGAGTTATACTTCAGACAGTAATATTAATTATGTAAATGAAAATACGTACACGGTTATTGCCACATTGTAGAAGTTGAGATAATTCTAATATTTAAACTGAGCCACTACGTTTTAATTTTTAAATAAATAAAATATAAGTGAAGTGTATAATACACTCGTATATTGTTAATATATTATATTATGTTGTTTTATAATGCATTTTTAACGATTTATGTCCAGTTTAATGGTTTGCGAGGACTAGCTGTTGGGGAAAGGTTTCTAGTAAAAATATAGTAGGTATACGTAGTGTAGGTATACATGTAAGAGTATTTATTTTTGGGATAATAAATGATTTTAGATTTACACTTTGAGTAGCTGAAAATAAATCCATAAAAAATCGTAGTATACTAATAATATAACATGATAATATTATCACAGTGAAACATTATTTATTCTGGTGTTATATATATGTACAAGACTTTTATTTTACGGAGACAAAACAGTATATTATTTTGGAATTGAAAAGTTTCAGTTGTGGTATGTATTGGTATAGGTAGTACCTATTTATATAAGTAAATGTCTCCCAGATGAAATTTGAATATATTGTATTGTTTGACGAAATATAATATACCTGAATTATATAAATATTTGGATCAAACAACTCGAAAATATATATGTAGTGTTAAAAATCAAACTTTGAGGTCCACATCTTAAATTAATTTAGCTCACTTCTTAAAATGTGCAGTAATTAAGAAAAAACCATTTAAATTTAGATATTATTATTATTATTCAAATATAGAAAATAACTAAGTGTAATACGATTTTATTTCAAAAATATATATAAGTTTATATAATAATAATAATAATATGATAGTTTAAATTGTTCAATTATTAATTGTAACCTATAAGTTATTATGTATAAAAATCGGATTATAATAATATTCGGATTTCAGAAATGATAATTCAAAATTCGAATTTTTTAAATGCGATTTGTGTTTAAAGTTTAATAATAAGCTATTTTCTATATTATATAATATACATTATAATAGAATGACGATTATTCAAATGTAATATTTGTGTTTTTTTAATATAGTTTTATAATAGTGATTGAAATAAAAATGTTTATAAATTAATTTTGATCAATTGTAAATATAATAATGGTATTTATAATCTTATTGATTATAGGTAGGTACTTGACGAATTGAAACACGTCATAATATACTTTATATTTTTATGATATAGACATAAGACAATGTTTGTAATATTTTTAATTTTTCGACTAGAAATATATTATATATAGTACTACATATTTATTTTAACCAGGAATAATATGGATTTTTATTTTATATCGTCTGAAAAATACATTTTATTATGATTTAATGTAGGTACTAAATAACCAAAAATAATATTTTTCCAATTATATCTATATAGATACCTACTTATAATAATATATTCGACTATTATAAAGAAGGGTATTTTTATTACGATCAAATTAATTTATATACTTATTTATAGCTAACCCCTAATGACCAAAGTTCGGGTCTCAAGTGCTTTAAAACCTAACCTAACCTATATCTAATTATGTTCGGAGTGGTTTTTAACATACTATACTGCCCCAGACTAACACCGTTTAACATAACAAATTACTTGAATTCATTAAGTAAAAAAAAAAATCCTGTGGTATAGACTTTATTATAGGAGATTTATAAGTCATAATACTCTGTTTAAAAATATATTGGTAAACAAAAATATTAACAGTTTTATCGTAATAAATGTATACTTTGAAGACAAATTTTTATAGCATCTTATTAAATAGGAGTACACATTGCAGTAACTTAATAATTGATGGTTCATTCTCTTGTAGCGTATCAAATATTGATAATGTAGATTACATTTTAATTGCCGCTTAAAATATTTATTTCATCTATTTTCCATTTATAATCATTTTCTACGTCTAATGTTAATAAATTTAGGAATCCGATTAAAAAATCAAATTTCCGGTACGTGTAGCAAATGATCCGATGGAGATGAAATTGGGTATTTTTTGATAATTTATTACTCTTTTTAAAACGAACATTTATGGTGAGTATTATTTTATATAAATAATAAAAAAAATCATTAAAATTTTACATTTTAAACACAAAATTATAATGGATACAAAATGCTAATTCTAGTCAAAATGTATATAATGTATTTATTGAATATAATTTATTTCATTTAAAGAATTATACGATAATAATATACGATTAAATAAATTGATTTGGTTTTTAAAATAAAAAGTAAACTAGATTAACGGCATAATATGTAATATAATGTGATATTTACCATATGTATGTCCTTTGAACTTGTTTGCGATCGATTTCGAGTCGATAGTTGGCGACAAGATGAAAGTAGTCGGGAGAAGTTTAATAAATCAACAAGGATCGGACAGTTACTTTTTTTAAAAACGAGTTTAAGTTAATAGTTAGTTAAAAATATAATGTTACTGTTACTATTTAAAAGTTAATATTGTTTTTTCATTGTAATTTAATATATACTCGTAGGTATGTAAAACTGTAGATAATTCATAATAAAACTATAGAATTCATTCAACATATTATTAAAATATATTAGATGAACGACGATATATTTGTTTATAAGGCCATAACGTAAAACATTATTATCATATTCAAATAATAAGAAAAACTGAAAAAAGCTGCGGTCAGTCAGTATGGCAAATGAAAACGATTTAACAATATTGAAAAATATGATATCAGTGGCATATTTATGGGAGAGGGGAGTGCACAGGGCTTCCCCCCGCCAGGGACTTTTTTTGTGATTATTTTAAACCGTTATAATAGAAAATTTTAATTTGTCAAAAATCAATGAATATTATTAGTAAATGTGTTAACACGTATTGACAGTTGATAATAATGATAAATATCGTAAAATAATAATATTTAAACAAATTAATTTAATTTATGAGTGGATACACTATAATTTCAACAGTGTCTATCAAAGACAAGCACAGCTGATATATACAATACGAGCCATGGAGGTAAGAGCATTATTATCAACATTTCTAAAATATTTCGTTGTTTAATGACTTTTATTGTCTTTATTTATTACTTTAAATATTTAGTAGTTACTAATCCAGTGTAGTACGGTATCTTTATAAATATATTTAATATTAACGGACATTGTTTGACCAAAAAATGGAAGCAATGGAGCCCATGAAAAACAGTTGTTGATTCGTGTTTTAAAAGAATTGACAAAAGTAAGATAAGTGTTATAATTTACACCATATAGCACGAAAGACAAAGTATATAGTTGATTATTAAACTAAATATTATGAACTTAAAACTTTAAATATTTATTTAGTAAAGCTTATATATATATATATTTAATAATATTTCTAATATGTACATTGCACTTAGAGACCAGAGCCCAAAATGATTAAATTAAGCTAATATATAGATATTAGAAAAATAAATAGGTTTTGAATTCTAATAAATTAAAAATGTCTTAGTAATAATCTATTATGATTACCTATATAAATGATATACATACCTACCTATGTATTAATGTATAGATACTTTAGAATATTAAAAATCTGTTTAGCTATGTAATTAATTAAACTAACTTAATTTATATATACTTAGTTTTATCCACTATTTTCTAATGATTAGATACTCTAATTGTTTTCATATTTCATGAATTTATTATTTTATTTATATATTGATAGAAAATAAAAACACAAGATTTTTGTTTTAACTTCTCAGTCAATTGATGTAACATTAATTTCTTCAGTAGCTTCAAATACTTCTGTTATACCAAATTTCAATGATATAAAATACATTGCTTGCTTTACTTCTCTAAAGTAGTGATATCAGCTTATGTTTCTTTTTTCTTTTTCTTTGGTGTCGGAAACTGATACATACATATTACATATATTAGTCAATTAGTGGACCTAAAATCATAACTATGGAATTTAGGTTATAATTTATAGAAAATAACATATTATATGGGTGAAACTTAGTGTACGTTTATGTGATTATGATTACACCCCCTCCCCCTCCACTACAAAAGTGTTGTAAATACACTGTAAATACATGATTGGATCGATTATTACCAATAATGATTATAGTCGAAAAATAAAGGTATACAAAATACATTTTTTATTTAGGTACTTAGTTTTATAAAAAATAATATTAAAAGCTATTTATACTGTTCAGTCTTATTAATCAATTTATTATTATGTTTTCCGTAAAATCGTTTTGTTTTTGCGTTTACAAATAAGAAACAGATTTTGTTAAAAACTTAGTTCTTTTATCTATTTATTTATAGTATGTGTAATGTGAATAATATGATATAATATATAATATTAGATACATATTATAAGTTTATTTAAAATATATATAATACGATCAGAATACCAGGCAGAAACAGAGCATTTTATGTGTACTTACTCTCGTTTGATTAATGACACGGCGGGGGCGGTGAGGCTAGTCAATGTTTTATGTTTCAATAATAATCCACGTTAAGGTAGATCCCCCTGACGACATTGATCAAAATGTACCATATTATATAATATAATATAACCTTTTGTCTCCATCGTTGGAATATGATATTATTTCCTTCTCATCGTATAATATAATATAATAATGCGTTTTTATTAAGTATACCTACACAAAACGGTTGTGTAATAATTTGAGTAGTATAAATTTGTCGTAATATTGCCATTGTGTAACTAGTATATATTTATTTGGAGATCAGATACAATTTGTAGAATAATTAAATATTAGTATACCTTCGATAATTCAAAACTTTAATCCCCGATGGAATAGATTGTGTGATTGATAAAAACAACGGTTAGGTTATCCTACGGTTCAGTTAGGATAACCGTAGTAAAAAAAAAAACTGACGTGTTTTATAGAACGTAAATAAAGTAATAAATAAATAAAGTATTTATACGAGTAGATCTACTCGTATATATACTTTATTAGTGCACTAACATTCTCTGTTTAATTTATCTTATAATGATTGTTTTCAAAATTGAATATAGAAAATGTCAGTATTTTTATATATCAATGATGTGATAAGCACATAATATATAACGTATATATTGTGCAATATTTTGTCTTATCCGCGCAATGGAAACAACGGCCACATGTTCCGACGGATAAACATTTTTTATTCACTGAATTTTGGAACGTATTATCACTGAAAAGTACTACGATACTTTTTAAAATATTTTTTATCATTTCGATAACAAACCCGTAATGTTGAAGTATCAAATGCATAATTTTCTTGACTTGAGTGTTATAATATTGTCAAGTCTGATTTATATGAGCATTGATACCATAATGATCACAAAAAAATGTCTACTCCGAAATGTCTTGTTTTCTATTATTTTTTTTCATTTTATGGCCCATTGATTTATACGTTCAAAATAATATATATGAGCATAATCGATAAAGTCGATAAAAAATCATGGACACTGTGGGAAAATACAGTAAATATATTCATAAGTTAATTTTGTCTACACTTTTTTGAACGTTCCCTCCTTATAAAGTTATCCTGCAAATAACGTGCCTGAGCAAGGTTCGTTTAATAGTTATCTAATAAAAATACCGAAGATCAAGTTTTTAATTTTTTTTTTTTTATTATAAGTCATTTTTAATCAAAATAAGGACTGTGAAAAATGAATGGTAAATGAATCGTTTATAACTTTTTAATATCTAGCTCTCTATATAATATATAGATAAGTACTAAAATAGTAGTATAAGTATATTATATTCTATCCTGCCTCCAATACAATTGTCTCTATCATTAACCACTATATTTGGTATAAAATAACAAAATTTAGAAAATATTTTATATCGTAGACATAAATGGACTTAAGTCTAGTTAAGTCGTAAAATTATCCAATTATCAGACTATAGACATAATATATACTCATAATATTACTAATAATAATATACTGTTCAGAGCACATTTAAAGCTATAATAATAATAGGGCCTTAACTTCTATTGATAACCTCTAGAATCTGATGATAGAAACAATTTTTTTTCGAAAATTGTCATTTTTCAGGTGCTTTTGTTACATAAAATATTGTATTTGATTAAATTGTAAATTATCCATTAAAAAAAAAAGAAAAGCTACAAATAAAACAGTATTCAAATTGAGGTATACATAATATACGTATATATATACTTCACATGGTAATGAGTAATGACACTCCAATAGGTAAAAACATTTTGTTATACCATATTATTGTTTCTAACGTATACCTTTTAAATAATAATAAATAATTATTATTTTTAAATAATCTATTTAATTACAATAAATTGATCAAAACATAATTTTTGATATTTAATATAGTTTCTGCTTTTATCAGTACGAATATCCCAAACAATGTTATATCAGTGCGTATGCTAATTTTCAAAATAATATATAGAACTTAGGAATGAATTAGGTGTAGGAATCGTCATTATACCCAATGCAACCAATTCATACTGAATATTGACATTTAAAAACAAAACTTAAAAAGAAAGCTATTAGGAGTCTATTTCTTTTATCTGTGCCATTTACAATATAATTAGCATGTCCTCGACCATATAGCATATTATTCGTGATAAGCTGGGCTTAAAAATGATATAGATATAGACAATATTATTTATACTTCATGTTTATACTATTATTATACTATGACATACTTTGTGCAAAATAGTTGATAGAATTTAATATTCTTAATTTTAATTGCTTTTTTTAAATTCTGATTTAACTTGTCGACACGAGTAAAATTTTTTTATTTTTTTTTTTCGAAAAAACGTGTGCATATCTTTATTTTATCCGAATTAATTGATTTTCAAAACTGTATATATCTACCACTGATTTTATCATATTATTTTGAAATCGATGACTGTACTCCGTTGACTAAAAATGTATATAACGTATTATTAAAAGAAAATTTTAACCTTAAAACGTAAATGGTCAAACTTAGACAATATAAATACAAAAAATTTGTGTACGCATTATTATAACAATAGACACTAGAAATAAGGACTAAATAAAAATAAAAAAGTGGTGATAAAATCATACTCTAATATTTTTTTTAAATACCCACCATTTTAACAGTATATTCAGTACGAAAAATAAAAAATGAAAATATCGGTTCTATATTATATAATATTACGTACCTATTATGGTAGCAACATTTAAATGCCTAAATTTCCAAATATATTTGATAACATATTATATATGTATATTTATATGAGATTCCATATGTAGTTGTAAAAGAAGGCGAAAGAGAAAAGGATGAGAAACATATATATACACGAGAAAGATTATTTTCACATTTTTGCCCTAACACTGATCGAGATATTAAAGAACTTCCCACTCGATTCTCCTATATATATATATACATTCGAGTAATAATGTACACGCGTCGAGGGCGCACGAAAATTAATTATAATATTAAACTCGGGAAAAGTTTTGCGCCGCTCGGTTTACCCGGAAAGCTATATATCGGCCCCGTCGGTTTTCCGTAAGTATTATAACCATTAACCACGCGGGGTATAAACCTACACGTTCAACGTTAAATACACATTTTGTATTATTGTTTGTTATAGAAATATTCTCGAAAATTCGGGGGGGGAGGACGTAACAACCGAATCTTCCTTCGGAGGGGGTAAAAAAAAATATCCTTAAGGGCATTGGAAACGATGATTTCCTAGCTGTTTCTATGTGTATCACACACGCGTAACACATACCGTATCGACAGATTTAGGATAATGTGATAAGATTTTGGCAAAAAAGATTCGAACTCACCATTAAGTCTAATTGACTTTTCCACGTTCTTAATTTTCTACAAAAATCGAGTATGACAATTTGTAAAATTCCAAAAATTTTATATGTGATTTTACTGGGACTTAAAGAGACAAAACAGATAGTGTGTAGAATATGTAGATCAAAAGTAGACTTATATTCATGATAATTTAAAAATGGTTTTCTGAATCTTTATCCCGTTAGCCGTTAGGAGATTGATATTGTACCGATGCAAGTGTATGGCATGCCGGAATAATATATTGTACTATATTTTGTACATATAGTACCTACACTCTGTGTATAAATCATTGCTTTACAGTTTAGATCCCTTCAAGTCCGAATAAATAAAATGCTGATATTCATTTCTGATTTATACATATTGAAAAATAACTTATTGTTTGAAATTTAATATTTAGTAATTTACATTAATACGTTTATACCTATACATTTTTATTGAAATGAACACAATTTAACAATATACAAAACGAATAACAAAAATAAATATTATTTAAACATTTTCGAATCAAAAATTAAAATGTATAGTTTTGGAAAATTGAAAGCGAAGTACAACATGTAAATGATTTAAAATATGTGGACCAATTAAAAACAAGACTGTAACAATTAAAAAAAAGTTGAAAAATGAATAAACACTTAAAATGAAGTCGTATAAATTTAATTCAATAACATAATAAAAGTTAGATAAAAATTATTTTACACTTTAGATTTTTATAATTGTTCTCATGTAAAAGTTCATTTTCAAGTTGTTGCAGTTTTTATCTGTGTGTATAGGTCTACGTGGATATATATCGGTCATTTTACGAAATTTATATTTTTCATTGGATGTATTACTATTTATTAAGTGTGTGTCATAAAAAGAGACTTTTATAATTGTTGAAATTGTGAAAAATTATGATTTGATTTTATATGTACAGTTAAGTATATATCTATTCATTTTTTATTATAAAACTATATAAATTATAATGTATAGTTATAAGTTATAATTATAATAGTTATTTATAACAATACGAAAAAAATCAATGGATTTCAAATTTATTACATAAGGACGACCTAATAAAATCGATTAATAAATAAAGTAAAAATAATAATGTAAATGATCTATTTATTATAAAAATAATGAAATTTATTTAATTTAACCTAAAGTAAGACTTATTTTACTAATATAAATTGTGGATGTATATTCTAATTACTTAAAGATTCATTTCTTTTTCTTTTTGTTTAATGCATTGTTTCTTATTAAAAAAAAAATCATTTTTAATAGTTATTAGATGATGCGTTTTTCCGAAAATTATGGGTGGTGTAAAACATTTTCGTTACAATGAAAACTTACTCAGTTCAGAAACATAACTGAATACGCTCTGTTTTGTTAATGTACATAAATCTTGGAAAATAAAAGTAGTCTGATACAGATAAGAGAAGTTGAGGTCTATCGTCCCTACTCTCTTTTGTCATATTTTGATAAGGTATTATATTTTTATAATTGTTTAAAATTTAAAAGTAAAGATAAATCATTGCATTTAAAAAACAATTTTGAGTAAGTTTCGTAAAATGTTATATTTATATATATTAAAAAAAATAGTAACCATGAGGATTTTTTTTTTTTCTCATTTATACACATTTACTGTTATGAAATGTCATTCCATATTAGGCTTATTTACGCTCAAGGGAACTACTGAGAAAATTTAGAAATTACATTTTTAAAATACCAACTGGAAAAATTTGCTATCAAAAATGTTCTTTACGTTAAAACTTCCTCTCGATTCTTCTAACCGAAAAAGTATGTACGTACATTATATACAAAAATCAATTATACATGAATTTTTTTATAAAATGCTTAAAAGTGATTAAAAAGTTTTGACATTTTCATTACATTAATATATATAGTTCTACAGTAAATATTCAGTATATATTTCAAGTCACTGGCGCTATTATTTTCCGATATATATATATATAGTTTTCGGTCATTTCTTGTCATTATGTATATTTATATTCGATTATTAAATCCAAAAATTATTTCAAAACAAGGAAAAAGTAGGTGCTAATAATAATGATTTTTGGTAGAACTGTAGTTGGTAAAATCTAATTTTTGGTAAATAAAAAAAAGTATAGACATATTAAATGCGTTTTGAAATCGGTCGACTCGTATTTATTTATTATTATATATTTATTAATTCGGGTTTTAATGATATAATATGCAAATGTTAATTAATAATTGTAATAAAATATATACGTTAAAATAATATGGTTAGTTTTGCGGTTAGGTAGGTATTTTAAATAATGAGACAGGTCAGAGTTACTGAACTCGCTGCTGATTTATCGGATATGGTGCCTTCGCGGACACGAATAGAGAGAAAGAGAGAGAGAGAGAGAGAGAGAGAGAGAGAGCGCGAAAAACATAATATAAATTTGTACTCGGGAAAAAAAAACAAAAAGTAATACAATAATTAAATCGTTCTATACCTTTACTGCTGCATTTAACCCCGTGCGACCACTTGATCGGTTGCCAAATTTTCTTTCTTTTTCTCGTTTGGTATTATAATTTTTTTCCATGTGATTTTTTTTTATTTTTGCATTAGGCGGATATGATAATGTGATAAACTGTGCGAGGACACGCGGTCGTGACAGCGTTTGTGTTCGTACATATACAGAAGGGGGAAATCGATAAAAAAAATTGTGTGTCGTCCGATTTCTCTCTATACATATATAGTTGTATAAAAAGTATGTGTGTGTGTGTTTTGAACGAACAATAGACTATTACACATAATATAATATACGCGTACAAAAACACATGTCATATTTTTATAAACAGTATACCTAAATATCTTTAAATTTAAAAATGTTTTTTTTTTTTCATATCGTCAATAATCCAGTAAAACTACACTCATGGAATAAAAAATAATATACCTATAGACACTAAACATGCATTAATAATAAATAATAATGGATAGGCCACCTATCAGTTTGTTGCATTTAAAGGGAGTGTTCCCAAATGAGCAATGTCTATGGAGAATGGTGATAAATCGAGGTGAATAATCATTCTATGTTATCATTAAGCTACACTATATTTCCAACGAATGAAATTAACGAAATTAATTTCAGATCTCCTGGGAGAATAAAAGTTATCTTCATCTCACTGTAACTACTATTTTGGGAACAATTAAAAACCATATGCTGGTGGCTTATCTATTTTTTTTTTATTATCTATGACCAACACCTTTGCATCCGGTGATATACAATTGCCTACGATCGTATAAATAACATATATTGTATTACTACAATACCATAAACATATGATAATAAGCCACAAGAAGATGAGTGAATCGTTGCCCACTTATTTACTGATAATAATACATTATATTATGTATAGGTTACATATAGTATACATTTCGATTAAACACTAAAATTCATTTTTTGAAAAAAACTTATTAATATTAATTTGTTCAAGATTTTGAACTGTAGACTCTGAAAACTTTAACTGTGTGAACAGTAAATTTTTTTTTTTTTTTTGCGATATTCCGGTATTAGCTCATTGACATAAGGCGGTTCGTTTTTTCAGTTATATTTCCCTAAAAAAAAAAAAACCCGTAACGTTATTTTAAATTCATGTAATACCTTAGCAATATCAAATAACAATTACATAATTATAACCCATATTTTATTCGTTATAAATTATATATGAAATACAATATATATAATTTCATATACATTAGGGATCCCATACGTCCCGTATTATATAGGATTATTCCTTATTTGAATCAAGTGTCCCTGTGTCCCGACAAAATGCAAATGTAACTTTTGTCCCGTATTTCACATATCAGTTACATACTCATTTATAAATGTCAAAATGTATTATGATCTTTATTTAATTTTTAATCAATAATCAAACACAAATATAAGAATGTCTTTAATTGTGAATTGAAAAAGTAATAAGTAATGCCTATGTTTATATATTTTTATAAGAATAGTTATTCTAAAATAGTTATAATTTCTGAACAAAATAAAGGATATGTCTATTGTCACAGGGTTTTACATTATGAGTTTTACAGTTTAGAATTTCGGATAAAATTAATGTATTGGAACTTTTTGGGTTAGAGACCTTCTGATGCCAAATCTCATCTAGTTGGTACTTTAAAGAAGTAATTTTTCAATTTCCTGTGTAATTTTCCGACATTAAAGGATAGTTCAGATGAAATAACTGGAAAGTTGTACAAAAACGAAAATCAATTTTGGATTGACGGTTGATGAGCTCCGCCGCACAACCCATAGGTATTTGGCAAACGTATTTTATAGTTCTATAAGATAATTCACTCGATAATAATTTCGAGTCTTACGTTATTACAATATTATTTATGTGTTATAATATCGTTTTATTAAAATTCGAGTGTGGATAAAAGTGTGCTGTATTTTTCAAACTTAATTCCCTAAAAATACATAATATGGTATATGTACCTATATTTCGCGAGTCGACATTATTTTGGGGCACAAAACCTACACGTACCGCGATGTTCTGGTTAAACTGCACTTATCAACAAATCCGTCTCAAAATGTCCGCACATCAATCATAATATGACATGTTTAAATGCGCTGCAGTTATACCAACATTGATCGTGCAGTCGAATTACGCGATAAATAATGTACGCAACACTGCATGATGGGTGAAAAAGTTATTGTACGACAAATACACGATATTATTGTTAGATATATAAATATATAAGGTTTATGGTCGAAAGTGGTAATAATATGCTCGTCGAATGTGGCTGCTTCCACCGCCTCTTAACACCCTAACACACCGCGACAGGTGGGACAATTATTCTGGTGTGCGTGCGTGGAATTAAACCATACCTATGCAAATTCGTACATAATGTATACGGCCCGTTTACATCCCCTCCTTGACGTTCTGCCATCGTCTTTCGACCGGAAGTACGTAATCTAAAAATCCCTCGTAAAAAAAAAAAAAAAAATTAAAACTGTTGATCGCCATATATATAAATACTATATATATATATAAGTACAGTCGTGTTACAAAACACGGCACACAAAACGGTTAACGTTATTCGATTATATCATAACATCATTGATCGAATGTGATAATAATAATTGGTCATGGTTGATGTGATAATACGTGTACAGTTGGTACTTATTAGGGGATGGTGCGCGGCCATTGTAGTTTTAGCGTTTTAAAAGGCCAAAATCTGTATGGCCGAATATAAAACGAACAGTTTATTATTTGTTAACAATTAACAGTATAAATATATATATATACAATAAACAATATCATAACTATTTTCAGTATATTATACAATATCTCATAAAATATTACATTTAATTTAAACTAAACGTAAACGTAAATTATCTTATATAGTAATATAATATAATGCTGTCGCGATAAAGTAGGTGCTCAAGTTCAAACTAATTAATCAAGCATTTTAATTCCAATTATTACAATACGACTTATTTAAGAGCTATTAGTTTTACAGTTTGTGCGAAGTTGTGGAATGTGGAAAATAACTTGATGCCGTTCTGACGGGTGTGTGGGAGTCAATGTTTTCATTAAACAATGATTTAAGACATTTAAAATCGGCTAACTCAAGTATAATAATATCGAGAGGTTGAAGATCTAAGGATTACATTACAGGACTATAATTATTGTGAGGGAGGTGTATGATTTTTAATATATATATATTACTCGTAACTGGTAAAAACAATAAATCTATTTTCTACATGTATAAGATGCTTTAAGAAGTATGGAAATAACAAAGCTGAGCTATATTCAATAGCTGAATTACATTAGGTATATATATATATATTATAATTACAACAAAATGGAAAAGGAGGTCATTATAGTGATGTACGTTAACCGGCGTATGACAGGAAATAGGATATAATATAGTAATTAAATGAAATAGGGATAAAAAAAAATCAGTAGAGGATCTGGTGTAACGTGCAGGTACCTACTTTGAAGTTAATTTTTTATAATAAAGAGGGACAATCAATTAAAAGCACAAAGATGTAATCCCCTCTTGGTGTTAAAACATTAAGTTTTGCCCTTTGAGGTACTTAATTTCGCTATACATGATAAATGATAATATATTATGTTATTTCATCTCTTCACATTATTAACTATAACATATGATAAGTAATTATTCGAAAATGCGTTTACCTACTTCATTTTTAACTTTATCAGTGTTACATATATACTCATATTATTTATTATATACTATATATTTTTGTTGTTGTTGTTGCCAACAACATACAATTCTGTATATGTTTTAGCATATAAATTATATTTCTATAGGATTTAGTAACAGCAAAATATAAAATTGTTACCGTCTTTTTATTTACATGATGTTCTTCAGCTGCATCAAACGCCTTGTGTTTTTCTAGATCCAATGTTATACAAATATATTTTTCAAGTAATGTTCTTGAATGTGAATTTCATTTCTCAGTAAAAATCTATTATTTTTTATCTTAACATATTTTTATCCATATCTGGTGAAAAGTCTGTCGAAAGCTCTAATAATTTATTCATTGCACTTTCGGTAAGATTAACACGAATTTAAAGTAAGTCGAATGTAGCCACTCGAAATCTACATACATTTCTTTATGCTTTGATAATATTTTTTCTAAACTTCCAATTATGGTATCCAAAGTTACGTTATAAACAATTCCTTTAAAAAAAACGTAAAGTGTTTTATTAATGATTTTTTCATGAAACTTTGGTTTTCATAAAATTCCAATTTCATTAAAATCTTCTTCAACTCTAAATGTTGTATCTTCATTATAAAAAACAACATTCAAAGCGGATGAAAAATATTATCTACTTTGAATTATTTCATGTATGTATGTAGTAGGTAATCGAGTTGCATTTTAGACGCAGACAGGTTAAAATACCGTATTAATGTTTAAACTATATGCACACAGTCCATATAGGTTACCTAAATACCTATTGTGACACAGGTCCAGATATAAAATAAGTAGGTATACGCACCTATCTTTATTTGTTGTTTTAAAGTTATTGATATATACCTATCTTATTTCGGACATTTAAAGTTTACGTTTTATAGCAATAATTATTATAAGGACTATAACGGCAACACACCGACAAAAATACAAAAATAAACTATCACTGTCCTTATCAAAATTTAGGGAATAAACGTATAGGTATTAATGTATTTACTTACTTTAGAATTTGTATTTATTTAATTTTTCATTTAAAGAAAAAAAAATCAGGTAAGTACACGAAAATTTCAACAAGATACATAATATTTCGTAACACCAGCGCCCCCAACGCGAATTTTCGGACAGGCCCGCCGGGGATCATAAACCCGGCCCGACCCGGGTTGTGGGTACACCACAAATGGAAAGAATTAGAGGTGTAATGTTAGAATTAAAGGTGATTAATGCGATGATGACGGTCAAAAAGTGCAAAAACCGCAAATATTTTCTCTATAGGTTTATAATTTATTTTTATTATATCTACATTGACATTAGTAATAATAATAATAACTATAATATATAATTAAACACGTTATTGTTTAAATTATTATGGTAATAATTTACGAATAACGTTACGTCAACGCGTCGTGCTATTCGTTTATTTGAATAATAATAATAATAATAATTCAACGATGAAATGTGCGTATACGAGTGTATAATATATATTGTAATATGTTACCTGAATATCGTGAAAAATTTAGGCGTTGTGATGTCCAAAACATTTTGCACGTTACCTGACGGTTTTAGCCAATGCAATAAATTACTTTACCATTCGCATTATTGGCAATGTCTACGTAATTATGCGTGACAATCAAGTCACTATAGGCACAGTATAATATAATTTACATATTATTATTATTATTATTATAATGGGCGTAAGAGTACGCGATTTCGTATTACGTTTTACCATTTCGGTAACCCGAAATCCGGTGCGACGTTGTCGGATTGTCACTGAAATGAGTAGGTACGCGTAGGCATACGTTCGTCCGGACCCTTGCCGTTTGCGTGTTTCCGATGGAAAAATATCGCCGAGTCGGAAACCACCACACTACGGGGGAATGGTAGGTTAAAATAATTGTTTATTAGTTGTTTATATTCCAATGTGATTATGATAGATAATATTTCGAGTTACAATCAAATTGAAATTTTATTCAAACACACCTTGAATTTTGGAATTTTTTTCTACATATCCGATTGATTGTATTGTAATCAGTCGTTTTTCACGAATCGTACGGACGAACGAACGCAGCTGTCGCTCCAGCAAAAGCTTTTTTTCAATCCTGCATATCGGCCATATAGTACTACCTGCAGTAGATAACGTGTTCTCCATATCTATATAATTTACCCATTCCACGTGTCCTCGGAACTGATTATATTTGGGTTTACCGTGTACAGTTTTTAGTTCTCAAAGTTTATTAACGATATATTGTTTACAATAAATCGGTACTCGGCCGATTTCGGGCTGAATAATACAAGGTGTTCTTAACAGGGCATAAAATATATTAAATTGATGAGATTATAAGCGCCTCCGTTGGTTTGTTTATACCTAGGTACTCAAAACGTTTCACGAACTACAAATTTGGTTGAGTGGTCTTGATAAACCATTAAGATTTATGAATTTAAATTTGCTATGATTGAAAATTTAACGTGACATCATATGAAATGAACTCGAAAAATATCGTTCGTATTATAGGTATTGTTTATTTCTATTACATTTCGTATTTCCGTCGATTTCCACGGTTTTTTGGCAAAATTGAATTCGTCATGATTGTAATTCGAAATTTATCTAAATTGCATGATCTTGGTTTTACGATTTGTATGAGAATCTCGAACCGAATGGTCGATACGTATATCGTATAGGTACGATTGTCTAAACATTATACGACAATATTTCCCTTTTAATTACGTTTAATTGCGTCAGTTATTTAATTCGGTGTAACGTTTGTGTGTACGTATATCAAACATTTATAATATACACACATGTACGTGCGATATGAACAGTATATGAACTCGCATATTATTATTATTATTATTATTATGTTTGTACTCGTATAATACTCGTTGAATAAACATTAACTATTTACATAATATACGAGTGTGATTCGACGCCAATAAATATATAGTGTTTAATCTTTGACGAAAAATCTGAAATCGTGTCGAGTATTTATACGCCCAAACGATTTGGATGTATTAAATTATAATGTATATAGGTATAGAAATATATCCGGTAGGTATATAATACATATATATATATATATATATTATATACATCATTATTATAAATATACGGTTGACCTTCTGTTGGCAATTACGTTTTATGTCCATCATGTTTATTACCACGTGCACGGCGCGGCGGCAGTTAATAAATTCAAAAAGGCTGTTTAATATGTTATATATTATACCGCATGTTATACCTACAGGTACCGTGGTCAAGTTTATACCGTATGCTGCAGCTATATCCTGCAAGATAACGGATAATATGGTGAGGTAAGTATATACATGGGTATCTCACGAGAGAATGAGTGTAATGAAATATCGATCGAATACAATTAATATATATATATAGGAGGAAATCGTTTAGACATATATACGTCTACCTAATATATATATATATATATATAGATCTATGGTTTTGTTTATGAAATTTAGGTGAAATATTTAGTTATACCTCTTAGCGTAAACGCACTGTATACATAATGAACTAAATACAGTAAACTATAATAGGTAAATTCAGGAAACAATGGAAAAGCAGTGCCTAATACACTTTTGATGCGTAACAATTTGTAGTATCAATAATCGATAAAATATACGAACAGGAGCATTTAAAATATATACCTACTGGACCAACCACGAAGTAAAAACCGTTAAACCAATATTCTAGTTATTCAAGGAAAACTAGTAGGTACTTGGTGTTTTTCGAAAAATTAATTTAAATATAAATAATTATAGGCACCGAAAATATTGTATTGTTTTGGTATTCAATTACACCTATGTACAATAAATTTATAAATATATATATTTCGAAAGGGGAGGTTTAAAATTAGTAGGTAGTTTTTTTCGTCCACAATCCATATAAATAATATCAAAAGCATTTGAAAATGAAAACTTTTTGTAGTATTGTTGGTTATATTATAGAAAATAGATTATAAAAGTAATGAACACTTGTCCATTAAATGTTCACAAAAATAAGAACCTGAAATGAATTAAAAAGAACCGTTTTTGGAACTGTTATTACACCAAAATTGAAGTACTGAAACCTAAAATTCTAATTATTTGAAAATTTCTAAGGAGACACGAACCATTTTTGACCCTTTATTATTATAATTCTTTATCCTATATATATTTAGATAAAGTGAATATCTAGAACATATTTAAATACTGGTTTTCGCCGGAGTCCGAACCAGAACCCTTATTTTAAATTATTTTGCCAGATCTGGAACTTCAATTTAAAATACTATTTTATAAATTGAGAACCAGCACTTTTAACGCTATTTCTAGGTTATGTAAGGCAATTATTATCATTATTTTTTTTTAAATTTAACAAGCATTATAATCAAAATTATTTTTAAAAGCAAGAAAATATATTTTTTTAAATTACATATATATTAAATTGTAAAATATTAAATATTTTCCCTACATAAACTAGTAAAAAGGTTAATGAATATATATATATCTTTTAAAAAATTTTAAATCAGATCACTGGAAATATTTGAAAAAATCTTTCTCTTTTAGCGGTTTCCATTAGTACATTAGTAGTTTGAGGGAGCTTTTGATATTTTTATAGGTATAGTATAATTTCTATAGTTATAGCTCTCACATATTAACGTTCGTTAATGTATAATGAATACTCTAAATTGTGTGCTCCGACAACCTTAAGTTCCTAACCTCTGACTGAAATATAATTAATAACATTATTTGTTGACGTACAATATAGCATTTAAAAGTGATAATGTTTACAAGAATTTGAAATTATTTTAGAATTTAGATAATCGTGTTTGAATAACTACTATATACCTATGCCAATGTACACATTGTTGAGTACTAAACGGGATTTTTTGTTCGCAGTTTCGTCATCGATATAAATAATTTACCGCGTTGACAATACTAATTTTTATATTTTGCTTAAGAAATGGTATTTCAAACACAAAAAGAAAAAACCACTTCGAAAGTAAACACAGATAATAACGTATCTATTGTGCACAATGAAATTTAAAAAAAATTCAATAACTATGCATATTCATAATAGAATATGATATTTATAAAAAAAAAAAATACACTGGTCATATAATTATTTAATTAAATACCGTTGTGGCGTTTGAGTCGACTTTAAAACTACATCATTAGAATAATAGAGAACGTTATTATTTCAAGTACTTTAAATTCAATTTTAATCTTATTTACGATTCTATAGGTACATATATAATATTGTATAAGAAAGTAAGTATGCGATGATTAAATAATAACGTCGTTATACAATATTGAATATTTTCTTGGGTAATGGTATAATAATATCTGAGAGTATAAAAACATCAAAAACCAACGTATTATTCGTGTCTACAGGAATAACGCACCCCAAAGAAGAATATATGGAGGAAGTCCATTCATTTTGCCGAATTCACTAAAGAATTTTCCTCCGTGTAGTTTTAAAAATAATTAACTAACATGTCGTTAAAATAAAGTGTATTTGAATTAAACGGCAATGATATTAGTATTGAAATTAATGTCAATTGAAATAGTTAGATGATCATGATCTATATTATACAATAAATAAAGCAATGTTGAAGAAAAACTCCCTCTAATATATTACATATTATTTTAATTTTAAACGTAAACGCAACATCTTTGGATATTTTTTGTATCACAGACATTGAATATTAGGTATTATTATGCACAACTGTATTGTCTCGGTACAACCAAAAACACGATCATTGATTCGATAAAATTTTCATATCTCTCTCGCAAAAAAAGTTAAATGACGCGAACTACAAATGGCGTACAACTCCTAATTAAGTATATAAGTATACATATTTAAAAGAAAACCTCCCCGTGAATAATAAGTATTTATAATCCAACAGGAAACCCATTTTATTTGTATAGCTACAGCGTGTAAAATAGATTTTGACGAAATGTTTAACCAACGCCGTCTAACATTGAAAATGGCTCCCTCGTGATTTCCACCCCTTGGATCAATATTTCACTTTAACCGTTTTAATTTATTGCTAGGGTACAGCTCGACAGATTTCACTAAAACGCATCCTATAGCAGTATAGTATATATGAAGGAAACGCGTTAGGATATATATTATATATCTATATAGGTACGGGGGGAAAAAAACGGGATTGTGTATTTTTTTACGTAGATCAAAAAACGTGTAAAAACTCAGTATTTTACAATAATAATGCAGAAAAAAACAAAAAATATTCACCTGACGATTTTCAACACACGATCTATTTTTATTAAGTTTCTATATCGTTCGTATTAAGCAAACGTTTCTATCCAAAAGAACCACATTTTTCAAAAGACGACCTTTTGTTATATGTATACCATATTGGTAGTAATTTCAAAGTACACATTTTAAGCTAAAGACGAGATTTGTATTTCATATAAAGTCCTCAGCCGCGTATAAACAATCGTCAAAAGAAAAAAAACCAACGGTATATCTTTTTCATTTTAATATTGAAATTTCAATGGAATAGTAGAGTATAGGTACACTACGGACGACATAACATTATAGTGGTTAAGTAGCAGGATCGTATTTATGATATTTTCAAGTTCATGGGGCTACCTTCGAATGTCAACACATTCGATAAGTATTGTGTGTATTTATATTTTTTGTGGTACTTCACTTTAGGGATTCTTGTACATGTTAAGAATAAAAATATCTTCTATTTTCATTATTTTTTTTAAAATATCAAGTACTCGTGTGTCATTATATAGCATTTGGAATGTATATTTTCAACTCCTATACCTAAAAGTATTACCTATTCATTATCAAATATATTGTTCTACATCTTACCTACTTAAATATAAATTAAATGCAAGGCAATTCAGCTGTTCCTCATAGCTGGTCACGTTGATCTCTTGCTTTAGAAAGTGGAAATTTACTACCTAGTTCAAAAGTTAACAGTTAATTAATTAATCTTTTTTTAAACTTTTCAACTCAACTAGTTAAATATTTTTGACACCATCTAATTAACTTGACTCATTAACATTTTTATCATATTACCTTGGCATTTTAGAGTTAATTTTCATAAGTGTATCCAGTTAATTTATAACGCATTCTGAACGAGAGATTTTCATAAGTATCTACTACCTATTTGATTTTAATTTTTTTAGCATATATATATATATATATATATATGATTTTGATTATTAATTGTTATGCTATTAACCTATAATTTATTTTAGCCTATTTTGTTTACATTTACATTTTAGAGTTTAGACATTCAATGAGTATGGTAGAATTTATTTATGTTTTTCGTGGTTTTTTTGATATGTGATATATTTCTCATAAATATTATTAGTTATCAATATTATAATTTTATTTAACTGAAAACAAAAGCAAACATATAAACATAAACTTAAGCTTTAGTTTTATTTTCCGTGGTCTTTTTACCATTGGCTTTTTTTCGTTAGTTTATTTTTCTGGTTTATTTTTCATATATATATATATATATTTAAGTGAAAATTCTAATATAATAATTAAATTATTAATAAATTGGTAGCTATTTTAAATTTAAAAATTGAAATGTAGACACATTTTTTATAATATGTTAAAATAATTGTGAAGTAGACATTGTTCTACTGTTCTATGCATGATCATTCTTTAGAATTAAATGTCATAAATTACCAACCACCGTTTATGTTTACTTCATTTTCAGTAATAATTTCGAAATTTGAATTTTTTTTTTTTGTGTTCGCAGTCGTTTCTGATATTCGGCTATAGGATACCATTAAAACTTATTCAAAGGCTCCCCCTCCTCCCTAAAATGTCCTCATAGCCGTGTCTCTTCTTTAATATTTTTAATATGGCTCTGCCCCATCTACTTATATATACCTACCACTAGGCGAAGGAATGTAAAACAATTATATACTTGTTGCGAATATATTTACAAACCATTATAGAGTGGGGTTGAAGGCGCGCAAACTAACATAATGATAATTCGATCGGTGTAAAGTTTTATACAACCGCAAACGGAAAACTTTGGGCTTTTACTTTTTTGTTTGAAGAAAACCTCCCGAACGAAATGAAAGTAACGTTTGGCTGCGATTAATATGATTACTGAAGCCAAAACTTGGTTTTATATAATTTAATAGTGCAGTGTTCTATAGAATAATAATAATAATAATACAAATTATACAATAGCTAAAGTGAGTATTACAACAGATATAATATACATAATGTATATTTTGTATACGTATTTATTATACATACAAAACACCTGGTCTCGCCTATATATGATATGTACAAGCTGCAGATATCATTGAATACGATTCAACCGTTATTCGAGCGCCCTTCTCTCTTACTCAAAAACACGTCCAACAAAAACAATTTTATGTTTATTATATCCGTTTTTTATTTTTCATACTTTTTACTTTTCAGCAGCATAAACGATAAAAAAAAAAATCCCTTTCCAATCATTAGGTACTGTAAAAGTAAAAATAAAAAAAATAAAAATCAGAAAAAAGGTTCATGATATTACCTATTAAATTATCATTTAAACCATTACTACGATTTTAATCGCGTGTCTTCGGATTACAATTTATTACCATTCATATTATGAAAAAAAGTTTTCGGATTTAAGTCGAAAATATTTCGAGAACTTGGCGACGTTTCGCGTGCTTGCGATATTAAAACGGCACGAGATTTAACGAATACACGATTCTTCGTGAAGTATTTTATGTAATTTCAAGCAGATTTTTTGGAAAATCCTATAAAACACCAGACGCAATTTTCTTTGCCAAAAATTTATGGTTTTTTTTTTTAATTCCATATTTGGTGATGTTGTATTTTGTGATGTGAGTTTTTATAAATATGCTGAATAACTGCAGGTATAATTGAATTTGTTTAATGTGTATTTTTTAAAAACCGTAAAACATTTATTTTATCAATTAATTTATGTGTTTAGGAATATTAAAAAAGTATGTAGTAATTATTTTTACTAATATTATAATATAAAAAATTTATAAAAAGCCGGTCAGTAGATTGTGGAAGCACTTCGCTCGTCGGGTGTCAGTATTGGTGGATGCACTTCGCTACTGGGCAGGGTACTTTTGGTGGATGTATTGAATTTGAAAGCAATGATAAATCATTG